>CM039594.1:23293217-23359147 GCA_022457205.1 Saccharum spontaneum
ATTTCTGATCATTTCCCTTGCAAAATACAAATTGGCACCAATATTCCTAGAGCGCAAATTTTCAGACTTGAAAACTACTGGATTGATCACCCTGGGTTCATGGATCTGGTTAAATCTGTTTGGTCCACCAATGTTAGAACCTCAACTAGTGCCACAAGAGTTAGTTCAAAATTCAAACTTCTCAGAGTTGCTCTTAAAAAGTGGAGCAAGAAGCTGTCTAATCTCTCCAAGTTAATTAAAGTCAGCAATAATACATTAGAAGTTCTGGACACACTTGAGGAACAAGGGCCTCTCTTTCTCCAAGAGTACAACTTCAGAAGAATCCTAAAAGCTCACATTCTCAGATTACTTGGCTACAAAAAGGAGTACTGGAAAAAAAGATACACGATTAGATGGACAAAGTTGGGAGATGAAGGAACAAAATTCTTTCATGCTGCTGCCACTGAAAGATACAGAATCAACACTATTACTAGTCTGACTGCTGAGGATGGTAGATGTGTCACTGATCACAATGAAAAGGCAGCCTTATTATTGGATGATTTCAGAAAGAGAATGGGAGTTTCTTCCAGCCCTACAATGTTGTATCAGCTTGATCAACTGGTGCAGGCTAGAGATGACCTTGTTTCCCTCTCAAGGCCTTTCTCCACTCTAGACATTGATGAAGTCATCAAACACATGCCCTCAGATAAAGCCCCTGGCCCTGATGGCTTTAATGGTATCTTCCTGAAAAAAATGCTGGGATATTATTAAGGAAGATATCTACACATTATGTTTTGATTTCTTCAATGGAACTTTAAACCTTGAAGCAATCAACAGTTCATACATCACTCTGATCCCCAAAGTGCACAGTCCTACAAGTGTTAATGATTTCAGACCTATTTCTCTTTTGAACGGTGTCATCAAAATCATTACAAAGCTTCTTGCTAATCGACTGCAGGCCAAAATTATTCCTCTGATCCACACCAATCAATATGGCTTTATAAAAAGCAAGACAATACAGGACTGTTTAGCATGGGCTTATGAATACATCTATCAGTGCCAGCACTCCAAAAGAGAACTTATCATCTTGAAACTAGACTTTGCAAAAGCCTTTGATACAATTGAACACAGTGCAATCTTGTTGATGATGAGAAGTTGGGGGTTTTCTGAAATCTAGATTGATTGGGTTGAGAGGATTCTTGCTTCTGGTTCATCTTCAATCCTTTTGAATGGTGTGCCAGGTAGCCACTTCCACTGTCGTCGCGGGGTCAAACAGGGAGACCCTTTGTCACCTCTTCTCTTTGTGCTTGCTGCTGACTTGCTTCAATGCATTGTCAACAAGGCTTATCATCAGGGTCTTTTTGAGCTGCCCATCCCTTCTTATGAGTTGGATCAGTTTCCCATTGTTCAATACGCTGATGACACAATTCTCATCATGAGAGCTTCACAAAGGGAATTATTTACCTTGAAAGGCTTGCTGGAATCCTTTTCTCAATCTACTGGGCTAAGAGTCAATTACAAAAAATCTTGTCTTGTTCCTTTGAACCTCTCCAATGATAGCGCTCAGATCCTTGCTGGTGTTTTTGGCTGCAAATTAGAAGCTCTACCCTTCACTTATCTTGGGCTGCCTCTTGGAACAACAAAACCTCGGGTCGAGCATTATGGACCCATCATGAGCAAAATCGAGAGGAAACTCACTGCAACTTCAAATCTCCTGACTCATGCAGGGAGACTTCGGATTGTCAATTCAGTCCTCTCCTCCTTACCTACTTACATTATGTGCACCTTGGAAGTTCCTATTGCAGTCATTGAATACATTGATAGAGCCAGACGCCACTGTCTCTGGCGGGGCTCTGACTCTAATGCTAAGATGAAGCCACTCGTTGCTTGGAAAAAATGTACAAAGCCAAAAATAAAAGGAGGGCTAGGAATAATTAATCTCAGAAGTCAAAATATGGCCCTTCTTTTAAAGCACCTGGATAAATTCTATAATAAAAAAGATATTCCTTGGGTGAATTTGATTTGGAATGCTCACTACCCTCTTGGTCAGGTCCCTCATGCTACTGCTGATAGGGGCTCTTTTTGGTGGAGGGATGTTTTGAAATTATGTGATCTTTTCAGAGGAATAGCTAAATGCAGTATTGGGGATGTATCTACCGTGCTTTTCTGGTCTGATCTTTGGAATAACAACATTTTGGAATCTAAGTTTTCAAGGCTTTTTTCCTTTGCCAGAAACAGGAACATTTCTGTAGCAAGTTTTCTGTCAAACAACACACTTGAAGCCCAATTTCATTTGCCATTATCAGAACAAGCCTTTCAAGAATTTCAAAGTTTATAAAACCTCATTCAAGCCTTACAAGTTGATTCAAATACAAACTCAAGCTCAAAAGACTCCTGGGAATA
This sequence comes from Saccharum spontaneum, assembly GCA_022457205.1. Lineage (NCBI taxonomy): Eukaryota > Viridiplantae > Streptophyta > Magnoliopsida > Poales > Poaceae > Saccharum > Saccharum spontaneum. The sequence goes on from CM039594.1 coordinate 23,295,600, forward strand.
CATTTGGGGAAGCAAGAACTATTCCTCCTCTAAATGCTATAACCTGCCTTATAAGAACATACAACCCCCATCACCCTTTCTCTTGATTTGGAACTCTAAATGCTGTAACAAACTTCGGGTCTTCACTTGGCTACTCCTTATGGACAGATTAAACACGAGGAATATCCTAAGAAGGAAGAAACAAAAGCTTCAAGGAAATATTTACAACTGTGTTCTCTGCAACAACAGCATTGAGGAGTCTGCGCTTCATCTGTTCTTCAGCTTCCCTTTCAGTCAAGCATGTTGGCAATATATTGGAATTAGTTGGGATCTCACAAAAGAGTTCTTCCAAATGATGCATCATGCTAAGCTCCAATACCAAAGCCCCTTCTTTATGGAGATATTCATCATAGCTGCTTGGCAAATTTGGAAGCAAAGAAATAATTTCATCTTTGACAGAGGTCGTCCGTCTTTTGATTCCTGGAAAAGTTCCTTCTTTGAAGAGGCTAGTCTTCAGGCACACAGATTTAGTGAGCAAAAGCGTCCAGAATACTTGTTGTGTTTAGATGCCTTAGTATAGTTTTTTGGGCTTGTTGTTTGGTGTGTTTTTTTTGGTTTTTCCTCTCTTCTAAGGCTTCTTTGTACAGTCTTTGTTTTTTGTTTAATATAATCCTTACAGTGGGGGCCTCCCCTGCTGTATTTTCTGCTCAAAAAAACTTTTCTGCTCATTATGCTACAGAGGTGGGTTGACATCTAACCTTTGTTTCAGTTCTATCCATTGAAATGCTATGGCTACCTGCAATTTTTCTTTTCTGTTATTCAATTCCATTTAGACTACTTCTATGTGGCCACTCTATCCTAATTCCGTTCATACTTAAGATGCTTCGCTTCCATATGGCTATTCAAGTTTTTTCCCCAAAGAAACTGTACCAACATGCACATCTCTTTTCTATTCTTAAATCGTACTTGATGAAGAAATATACCAGTTGTCTTTGCTCCTTTGTTATGTCTTGGAAATTTGGCCTATTTATTTTGCATTGTTCATGACTAAGCTTGTTATTCTCTTGACCTTCTCTGATTACTTCATTTTAGCGAGAACAGTGTCTGCATTGAAAACCTAAATCTCATTAGTTATGACTATTCTGTTTGCAGGAAATTGATGTGGCAATAAACAGATTGCCACCGTCTTTCCGTAGCAGAGTTTATGCCTTGAAGGAAGGCATCTAATAAAAATATGAAGCAGGAAATCAGTAATGAAGTTTTGTCAATGGGATCAGCAATGCAGTTTTCCAAATTGGATCGTGTGTAACTTTCAATAGAAATCTTCTTGCTATGTGTGCTCTGATGATACTATACCGATCATCTGAAGATTTGTGCGGGACTTTTTGTTGTCGGTACTCGATGCTTGTGACATTGGAATGATTGGATAGTGAAACGTGAACATCCCGCATAAGCACCATTTACTTAATTTATTTTTTAACAGAACCATTTACCTTATTTCTGAACATTGGCAATTTGATATTACATGAATACCATGTGACTTTGGACCAACAACATGTGTGATCCTCATTTCATCTCTGAAGGTATGCAAGTAGCACTGTACTGAATCCACAAAAGAAAACGAAAGTTTTTCACAAAGTGAACTGGCTACTTCTATTGCTACGTGCATGTCCTTGTCCCTCATTATAGGAAACACAGATCAACATGCTTTCACTCAGCATGCTCCATGATCTGCTCATCTGATCTGCCTCATGAAATGAGCGATCGATAGATGATAGATATGAACTGAAGACAGGTGTAACAGAATTTAAAACGAATGGCGACACTGCTTCAGATCTGAGGTGAGTGATAGATGACAGATATGGATCACAGCACCAGTTACCGACGTATCTTTGCAACACAGCTTTAGATCTGAGGTGACTGATGTCTGACTGTGAATCTGATGCACATACTTAACCTATCTTTGCAACACAGCTTTAGATCTGAGGTGACTGATGTCTGACTCTGAATCTGATGCACATACTTATCTTTGTTGTGAACGTAAAGCATAGACTTACAACCGGAATGCAAGTTAACCCCAGCGAACATTGTGTTGCCAACCTGTTAGAGAACTTGTCCGGAATCTGGATAGGTTACCTTAAAACCTGAATAAGATTCATAAAGTTATCAAGCATGAATAGGATTAGTTCCATTGAAGCCCGATTCATAATGTTTTGGAGGTAAAATAGAGTGGAGATTGGAGAAAAATGGGTATTGCAGGGTATTTGCCAATGGTAGGAAAAGAAAATGAACTTGATATTTTAACCTTTAGAATGGTGCAGCCTGAATCATATCTTTTCATTTGACAAGATCGGTTCAGAACTGTAAAATGTCAGTGCCGACTTTTGTCTGATTTTAAAGCCATTGCTCAAATTTAGATCAGAATTGTCATCTCAATGCTAGTTAAGACAATGAAGAAACAACTGTATGTGTTTCAATCAACTGACAGGAACACACACCCATCGTTTTTTCATTCCTGCTATGTATACACCACACAATCAAAAGAATTGGGAGCTGGAGTGTAATATACAGTTACAAACTTGGTTTACTACATGCTTCAGAGTCTTCAGACCATGCATCAATACATATTCAGAACCATCGACAAAGATATACTGTACCATCGCCAATCAAAAGTTCGTGGCAAATCCATCACCTTCATCTTGTCTGCAAACATACGCAGATAATTTACGTCGTCTGCAGCTCTGGCGTCAGCTCAATGGTCTCTAAGCAGCTAGCAGCCTTATGTTCTGAATGTTCCTTCGGTTCGGGCTAAACCTCAAACAATGTTGTTCAGAAAATGTCGGTCAGATTCAGTTTCCGTATCAATTGCTCAAAGAGATGTGGATTGTTGTAAATAATGCTAAGATGATTAGTGGACATAAAAGCTAAATTGTACTACTTGTTTGATTCTTTCAGTATTTTACTCTTTTAGGATTTCTTTGACTGAAATTATAAACAATTCTGGATGCATTTTCAAACACGCCCTTAGCTTCGGAGCACTTGACTTGCTGTGGAATGTGAATACATCTTCTGATCACAAATAGTGATGATTTTTGGACATTCACATGGTCTACAAAACACAATCTTAACTAGTGAATTTTGTTAGGAATTTGTTAGGAATATTTATAAAACATTGGATAAGTATATTTTTTAATTAGAAAACTACATTCAAGACAAATCTACTCGTACCATTTCCAAAAATCCAAATTCAACGCAGAGCAAATAATATGCTACTAAAATTTCAAATAGCCATCATACACAATCCCAAAACTTACACTTATTATTGGTGATTGAAGGTAGTATGTCATGCACCCAAACAATCTTCCTGGAATTTCAAACCATATTCGGAAATTCTTTATTTTCACTCTTCACTACAATTATTGGCATGTACAGTACTTGTGTTTGGTACGTATCATGCAACTTGGAAGCCAGTTTGGGTATGCACCTTTAGTTCTAGGCACATGCAATGATGCAATCAATAATGTTCCTGTCATCTAGGATCCAATGTCCCTATGGACTTTTCCCGGTTCATATATACCCCAAATTTTGCCATCTGGCATAAAAAATTTTAAAAATAAACGGTATCTTTTTATGCACGGGATCATCTACCCCTGATGGCCCAACTAGCGGCAACGTGCAAAAACTTGGCACACCAAAATGGGACCAGCAAGTTCCATCAGGAATCCGCGCTAGCTAGTGACACACCAACATGCGTAGTAGGCTAGTAAAGTAGCGTTCACTACAACATGTATTAATGTATATATCTATGTTTTGGATAATGAGCTACAACATATATATCTGAACATTTTTGTCATGTCTATGAGAGCAAGAAATTTACCGTTATTTTTATTAGACGGTGGGAGAAAAACAAGAGTGCAAACAAAGAACAACAAAAATGCAACAACCTCAGCCAGGATCTGAGAACTACCATAAAAAGGAACACACACTCAGGGGGGTAAAAGGAAGACAAGGCTCGGCTGAGGTGATAGATTAAGAGCATCTCCAGCAGTAGGAGAAAACTATAACCCTAAAAACTAGTTATTGGAGGAGATACAAAACGTGTTTTGTGATTTCGAAGATCTTCTCTCCAGCAAAACGAGAAAATCCAATCCCTAATGAGAAAAATAGTGGATTGGGGAGGAGAGGTCTCCCCTTTATTTGAGGGGTGAGATGCTAGGATTTGAGGGACTGAGAAATTTTTTTTTTCTCATTGAGGTTGGATTTGGGAAACTGCTGGAGCTACAAGATCTCCACAATAACAGTATTTTCTCATTGAGGGTTAGCAAAAGGAAACGGCTGGAGATGTTCTAAGGCCCAGAGACAAGAACAACACTACTTCAAAAATGACTCCACAAAGTCTAAGCCAACTAAACTGTAATAAGTTAGGGTGGCATCGCCTACCAACAGCCGCAGCAAAAAAAAAGGCTGCAGCGAGCAGGCATTATTGATTGTTTTGCAAATGAACAATAGAGCTTGATGCCTAAGAGAAGCGTGAATTCCTTAAACAGTTGAACTTAATTATTTTGTATGTATTTCAGTCTCGCTATCTTCGCTTACCTAGTAGACCTGCCTGAGGATGGAAATCATCCATAGACACTTGCTGTCTTGCATCCCAGTGGAAATGTTTTACACAAATGAGCAAAAACCCTCGCTGATACTGGGTTCGTTGGCTTGGCTACAGTAACATTGGAAAGGAAATTGCAGCCACAAAAACCAAACAGGCCCAATGTTTGCACCCGCTTTGAAAAGGTTATGGCCTATTTGGTTCTCGGCCACCGCACGCCACGCCGTGTTACGTTGTGGCAGTGCCTAACTTAGCGGTGAAAACAGCTGTGGAAGGATTTTTACACGAAAAACATCTGCAACAGACGTAGCCTTTTGGGGCATGGCGTGCCGCATGTGAGGCGTGGTGAACCTGGCAGGGAACCAAACACCCTCTACATTTCGTATCAAGACGTCAAAGTTCAGTTCTACACGAAGGAAAAGAAAAACATAGCATTGTTCACATAGGCCCTATTCGTTTGTCTTTTAATCTGTACTTTTCAACTTATTTTTTTAATCGGAATAGTATTTTTTTCTCGCAACAAATCAGTGAATAGTATTTTCAATCATAGCTTTTCAGTGAAGCGAACTGGCTCGTAACATCGGAGTAGTAGATGCGTGCAGCGTAAGCCTACACGGCGGTTGCCAAGTGGAATACTATTATGGAGAGACAGAGAGAATCCGCGGTGGCTTTGGCTTTGGAGGGAGGGAGACAGCCGTTCCGGTTCCGGTGACTAGTGATCGCCTGATCGGCACCGGCAGTCGGCAGATGCCCCGTCTCCGACATTCCACTGTGCAGCCAGCACCCCTGGCCCTGGATCTGCACGATCCACTGTGCCACCCGTGGCCTGAGGCATCTCCTGCGGTGGTGCCACGAATTGTCTCTCTTGCTAGGGATCATCGATCAGCTAGCTAGCTACCCTACAGGGGGGGGGCCCGGGCGCCCGGCTGCACGACAGTGACCTCTCATGGCCGTACAGCGCCACACATGTGTGGCTTATTAGCAATAATCCTTTCATTTGGGTTTGTCTTGTGCCTTAATCCTTCATTGACCTATGGAATCTTCTTCCCTTGTGCTCTAGCCTCCATAGAAGTATACATGGACGGGTACGGTAGCACTAGCACAAGCAAGTTTTTCAAAAAAAAAAAGCACTAGCACAAGCGCAACATCTGAGGCCGTGTTTAGATGGGCAAAAAGATCCAAAATTTTTTGCGCAGTACCCGTCACATCGAATCTTTGAACACATGCATGGAGCATTAAATATAGGTAAAACAAATAACTAATTACATAGTTTGTCTATAAATATCGAGACGAATCTTTTAAACCTAGTTAGTTCATGATTGAATAAATTTTACTAAATAACAACGAAAAGTGTTATAGGAATTTTCCCTCAAAAATTTTTGGATCTAAACACGCCTTCGGGGAATAGCATGTTGCCTCAACTTTGCAGCGCAACAATCGCGCGCACTCACTTCACTTTGATGGGGTTCGCAAGAATTTTGGCCCAAATTCTCGAAGCTCAACAAAAAGAAGGTTTCAAATTACGAATACATTTCTTGTGTAAACTAGAGTCCTGTTCGGAACATTACGAATCTATAGTATATATACACATGCATTGGCGTGGAAAAAAATTTCATGATAGATTAATAAGTTAACGACAGTAGTAACTGTAAGACTACCCGCACCGCGTTCGGCACCCGTGTCCGGTAAAGGCCACATCGGCGTATAACATGGAAGTAGTGCTGCAGCGGGAGCCTCCAAATAATACGCAATCGAGTTTCATCCATTAAATATGGCGCGACACAGTCCTCCTCTATCCGACGTTGTCAGTGCCACGCAGCCCCACCTCGTTGCCGCTGCTCGCGCGCGGAGGGTGCGAGAGAGTGACAGGGAGAGGACAGACACGGGCCCCGCTGCTGCTACTAACAAAAAAAATGTTATAACTCACAAACTAAAAAGTTGTTGACACCGTTTTTGACACGTGCCAAAATGATCAGAGTGGGCTAATCGGTAGAAGGAAAGTTATTGTATTACGCTGATAAAAGGGTGCCGATGAAGATTAGCTTGTGAGGATTGTTGCCGATGAATGGTGGTGACCGATGGAAAGGTTGACTTAGACTCAGAGGCGTTGCTGGTAAGATCGGAAATGTTATTGCCGATGCCGATGAAGGAAGATTTGAAGACTACTGCTGATGAAGCCTGCGATGACGGGAAGCATACCGATGGAGAGGAGGTCGATGAAGATTTCATCGTAATTGAGGTAGACAGGGAAGTAGATAGGTGTTGATTTTCTTTTCTATATTTGTTTGAGTATGATTTATGTAAGAGTCACATTTTTCCTTAGATATGGACTCAGTATCCTAGTCGTGTTTGGTTATGTTACCTCAGATCAGGGTATAAATATAGGCTGAGGGACAATGTAAAATAGATCAATCAATATCAAACTAATTTTACTCCTATTTGCATCTACTTACTTTTCTGTGACTTCGTCAATTTGTATATTTTTTCTTTTTACGAGTTCTCATCGATTCGACGAGTTGCATCGCTTCAGTGCGACCTTCGCGATCCTCGAGTTCCGCGTGACTACCTCTTGGCCGTGGCTTCCGGACGTATCGCTATCGTCAGGACTAAAGTACTCGAATTTTCATCCTTGTCGATTAACAGGTCAAATCGACTGGCACGCTTTGATATCGAATTGGGTATTAGCCCTTTGTGTTTGCAGATCTACTTTTGCATCAACACATCTTTTGGCACGTCTGGTGGGACAAATCAACACGATCAATATGTTCAATCCTGAGATCAATTCGGGGAACGTCATCGCGATATCGGAAGATCTTAAGGAAGATCGGAAGCAGGCTATGGAAAAGGCTATAGAGGATTACAGGCAGCTTTGCCTGAAATCATTCAACTTAAACAGGAGCGGAGAAGTCATCCAGAAGCAAGATCTGTCGTTGCCTCGGTAGGTTACCTTTGACTCCAATCCTGGTAAACTTCAAGAGATGGTTAATTCTGCAGTAAATCATGCTTTGATTAACCACTCCAATGTGTTGTCCAATACTATTCACAATGCTGTGGTTCAAACTTTTAAAGAGGGACAAGTGTCACCACATTACGTTGGGCCAGCTTATCACCAACCAGAACCGGCATCGGTAAATGCTCCATCGGCTCCCTCAGCCGTTGAGGGTACAGAAGTTACTTCTCCTCCAGTCTCGGCAGGTCTGCCTAATGTTCAATCTACACCGATAAGATCAGATCTAGTACTTTCAGGAGGACGAGTTCAGCTCAATACAAATCTATCGGCATCAGCTATGTCAGGGCTTGTGTCTCAGAACAGCCAGATTCCTGCTAATTGGTGGGGATATGGTATGCCTCCGGAGTTATCTGCCTTCAACTCTGGGTTACCTCAAGTGTTTGACGCAACAGGAAAAGCTCCTGTATCATCGGCTATTTCACCGATGAATCAGGTACCTCAATATGCTACATCAACTACTGTGCAATCAACTTCAGGAGGTTTCCAGATGTCTTCGTTTCAAGCACCCAATACAAGTTCATCGGCAAGCCTACTGTCGATGCAGCAGAAGGCCCCTGCTATAAGTCAACCTAGGGTGCAGTTCATGCCTCAAGCTGGTTATACTAATTATTATCTAACAATGTCAGCAAGTTACCAGCAAGTTACCGATGAATTCTAATAATGGTTGGTCAGGACAATTACCTGTTCAGCATGCAGTTCAGCAGAATCAGCAAGTTGCAGGAATTCAGTAAGGTCATATGCAAAGCTGGTTTTCAGAATCAGGCATCGGCAGCTCAGCCGATAAATCCTTTCCAGCAGGTTAGTGGGCCACAAGTAACGGCGAATATGCCGATTGCTGGAGATCGTGTGCCACAAAGATACGTGGAGGGATATCAGTAGGCACCTCCTGTAGAAATTTAGCCAGTTCGTCAGCAGGAGGCTGATGCTTTTTGGGCCGATAAGATAGCAGAAATCATGAGAGATCAGTTTGGGATAAAGCCCAAAGTTAATACTTATTCTTATCGGACTCCATACCCTCCAGCATATGATTTAATTCCTCTCCCAAATCGGTACAAGGTACCAGATTTCACCAAATTTTCTGGATAAGATGATACATCAATGATGGAACACGTCAATCGCTTCATTATTCAGTGTGGAGAGGCAGCTAGCAGAGATGAATTAAGAGTTTGATTATTTTCATCATCTTTGTCTGGATCAGCATTCACGTGGTTCATATCATTGCCACCAAATTCTATTATTACTTGGGCTGATCTAGAAAAACAATTTCATAAGTATTTCTTTGCTGGAATCCATGAAAAGAAGCTTACCGATTTAGTAAAATTGAGGCAACGTAATGATGAATCGGTAGAAAGCTTTGTGCAGAGGCTACGAGATGTAAAGAATAAGTGTCACAGCCTGGTGCTGGATGATCGACAGTTTGCCGATCTGGCTTTTCAAGGGTTATTGCCACATATCAAGGACAGGTATGCTTCTTAGGAGTTTGAAAGCCTAAGTCATCTAGTACAAAGGATCTCTGATCAAGACACTATGGTTTTTAAGCCTAAAAAAGAATTAGAGCAAAAAAGTATCATTTGTTGATGAGGTAGAAGATTCTGATTCTGATGAAGAATCAGTTATCGGCTTAGCTGAGTGGGTTAAGAATAAAAGGTCGATATCTTGTCCCTTTGGTCAGAAAAAGCCAGAAAAGTTTACCTTTGACATCACCAAAGCTGACAAGATATTTGATCTTTTGCTTCAAGAAGGTCAAATTAAGCTGTCACCTAATCATGTGATTCTATCGACAGAAGAGTTGAAGAAGATCATGTACTGCAAATGGCACAATGCAACTTCATACAATACAAATAAGTGCAATGTGTTCAAGCAGCAGTTGCAATCGTCCATTGAATCTGAGAGAATTAAGTTTGGCAACTCCAAGACCCAGAAGCCGATGAAAATTGATCAACACCCTTTTTCAGCAAATATGTTGGATGCCAAGGGTAAGACCAAGGTATTGACATCAGAGGCATTGTGATTCCCAGCATTGGATAACTACCGATGACGCAAAAAGCAAGGGTCTGCTGGGAGAAAGTGGTAGTTCTAAAAAACCTCCTCGACCTGGCATTATGATTACCCATCGAAGGCAGCAGGAGGGTTGGTGTCACCGTAGGGACCGATATCAACGACAACAAGAAGAGAGATGTCAGGAAGAATGGTATCGACATAAAGATCATTGGAAGTGTCTGTTTTTCATCCATTGCTGGGAAGAAGACATTAAATTACCAACTATTGACAATTGCCCCGAGTGCAATGGTTACTATGGGGCCAATCAGCCAGAAAGGAGGTTTCAGCCTGGTAATCAGGGTTTATCTATCAATGAGCCAATCAAAAGCAGATCATCAGTGCATGATCGGCTGGGGGCAGACTTAGTGTACATGAAAGGCTTGGTAAGCGCGCTGGATATTTTCTAAGGAATCAAGAGGAGCTTGAGGAGATGGCAAACGCAAGAGTTCCCGATGAAGAAATATTCTACAGGGACCCTAATATACGTCGTGTAGAATCAACTGGGATTTGTTATCAGCCGGTCTCGAAAACTAAGCTTCCTCGATGGTGCCCTGAAGGTCTGACAAAGACACAGAAAAGGAGGATGCAGTGTGAGCGTCAGGAGGACCTATACCGAGAGGAAAGCTCTTCCAATGAGAGGTCCGAACATCGGCAGTGGCAGGTAAAACACAAAGATAAGGGCCCATCGACATATGTTAATATGGTATTTATGTTGCTGATAGAGTTTCTGGCACTCTCTAATGATGAGGAAGAAGTTGTTCTCTCCGATCAAGTAGCTCAGCTGACACTAGATCCAATGATTGTTGTTTTTGAGAAACCTACTGATGATGAGAGATAGCATCTCAAAGATTTGTTTGTGAAAGGCAGAGTTGATGGGTAGCCTGTATCCAAGATACTTATTGATGGAGGAGCTGCAATTAATATTATGCCCTATGTGATGTATCAGAAACTTAGTATAGGAGATCAAGACTTGACCAAAACAGATATGATGCTGAAAGATTTCGAAGGCAATGTGTCACCAGCTAAAAGGGCAGTATGCGTTGAATTGACCATCGGCAGCAAAACCTTGCCGACGACATTCTTTGTTATTAATGGTAAAGGTGCGTACAATCTGCTTCTAGGAAAGGACTGGATTCATGCCAATTGTTGTATTCCTTCCACAATGCATCAATGCCTCGCACAGTGGGTTGGGGATAAGATTGAGGTTGTCCCTGGTGATTCTTCTTATATCATCGCATCGGCAGAATCAGATACTTATGAGCGAACCAAATGCATATTAGGAGAAGTTTGAGAGAAAGAGTTCCTCAAAGTTGCTAGTTATAAAATTCCACCGATCCAAGCAGTTGGTTCTGAGAAGGAGTTTTAATGGATAGGTTTGCCGATGATGGAAAATTAGGTCAGGGGTTCACATCGGCTTATGATTTAGTAGAGGCAGATATTGGTGATGGTGATAGGCCAAGGCCTACTTTTATTTGCGCTAAGTTAGATTCCAAGTGTAAACAACAAATAACCAATTTGTTAAAAGAATATAAAGATTGTTTTGCTTTGGGATTATACTAAAATGCCTGGATTAGACCGATCGATAGTTGAACATCGGTTACCTATCAAATCTGGATTTCGGTCATATCAGCAGCCAGCACGCTGATGCAACCCTAATATACTTCCTGGCATTAAGGCCGAAATAATTAAATTAATTGAGGCAAAGTTTATTCGGCAGTGTCGATATGCAGAGTGGATTTCTAATGTGGTTCCTGTTTATAAGAAAAATGGGAAACTTCGCGTTTGTATTGATTTCAGGAACCTCAACAAAGCCACACCGATGGATGGTTATCCAATGTCTATTGCTGACTTGTTGATTGATCCTACAGCCGGACATCAGATTATCAACTTTATGGATGGTAATGCAGGTTATAATCAAATATTCATGGTTGAAGAAGATATTTCCAAGACTGTTTTCAGATGTCCAGGTCATGTGGGGTTGTTTGAGTAGATAGTCATGACCTTCGGTTTGAAAAATGCCGGTGCTACTTATCAGAGAGCTATGAATTTTATTTTTCATGAATACATCGGTACATTAGTGGAAATCTACATTGATGATGTAGTGGTTAAGTCTGAGGATAACAAGATGAATATTGTGTATCTCAAATTGTAAATGGCTTTATGCTTAGAGATGGATTGTTTGTAAACCGCGTTCAAGCTAACTTGAACTGCCATTTTCATCCAGCCTCTACGTTCTTGCCTGTTTTGATCATATTCATTGTACAAAAAGACAACTTCTTGTTATGCTCTTGGGGTGTGTTCAAGGTTCGTCGCTTTTAATTGTGAGTACTGACGTTATTTGCTTTCTTCTGCCTTGTGCTTGATGATGCCTCACTGCTTTGCTTTTTTGTTTGCCGGTCTGGCCATATTTGGTGCAGAAGCTTCTTTGCTTATATGTTCGTATGTGCCCTACTGTTTTCCTTTTCCATATGTACCAGTATCGTTTTTTGAAAGGGTAGTATCCAGCTTTGTTACCATTGCTCTACCTGACTCACCCATGCTCCTCCAACTGGCCGGTTGCACTTTGTGCCATTGGTGTCTGCTCTGTTCACTCTCCTGTAATATGTGAGGTCGTTACATACTCAACAGTAAGTGCGTTTTCTTACTTTTCATTATCATACACATACAGAATGCTCATTACATTTTCATTCTCATACACATACGGAATACTCATTAGACATTAGAGTGGATTTTATTATGCAATGATCATGGAAGTTTAGGCGAGTCGTTAAAAAATGCTTGTATGTACCTTATGACTACAGACTAATCATAGTATCAATCATTTCACATTTTTCTTGAAAATTTGCCCTCGTGTCGTTGTCGGAACAAAGAGATTTTTGTGCTTTGTTTTGCCCTTATCTTTTCTCGAATTTGGAGCTGATAAAGTGAAAGGAAATCCTACAAGGGAATAAAGGTCTTGTCCCTCAGTGTTAAGCTCAAAAGAAACAACCTCTCTTGGACAGAAGCTGACGTGGAGAAACTAAATTGAATTAAGAGCGGGTTAGGGCAATTGAGGTATTTAAGTAGATACTGGAACTTTGGTGAAAAAAAAAATTTAAATGACCCAGTGATCAGTTTACCAGTCAAAACCCATTCTGTACCTGCACATGCTTTACTTAATTTATAAACACTTCCTGCTATCGACTTGTTGGCTTTGTTGCGGTAGTTTAGTGTTTGCACGTGGTCATACAACTACAGATGCTGGCACCGGCCAACAAACATGACAGTTGCAGACCAAAACTCGTCTGTATTGTTACAGGACCTGAAGAGGACTGCTTTGGTCTGCATTTTCGTTGATGAGTCCAACTAACATGACAGTTGCAGACCAAAACTCGTCTGTATTGTTACAGGACCTGCACGCTGCATTACTGCAGTCTCTATAGAACAAAAAAAAAGTAGCAACACTCCTAATAAAGGAGATGAAGACATGATGAACAATAGTATAAATCATGGAAGAGACATGACGGCCTACTTGATCAGGAGTTTTTTGTTTATAATATGTTTGGTGTTTGGTGGAGCGATCGTCGCATCCATTTCTTGGGCCAGTAGCATTTTACTTCTCCGGTCTTGTAGCTTTGGCCCAGCGAACAAGTTGTTGTTGGGCTTCAAAGCGCTACCGTGGCCCAAGAATATCAACGATTCGACCGGCGGCGTCCATTCTCCTCGCCCACGCAAACTGCTAGTGATAGCTTTATCTTCTTCAATTCAAGTAACTGAGCTGAGCCTACCAAGGATCAAAAGGCATGTTCTTCAGTTGTAGAGCTGAGCCTCCAGCTTCAGCGCTCTTCAGTTGTCCCACCTTGCGACTGTCCTCTGCTAGCGCCACAACGCCGGCTGTCCTCTGCTAGCTTCACCTTGGTGCAGAGTAGGATGCAATTCCAAGCTTCAGAAATAGACCAGTTGATTAGAGTAATGTATTGCAGAACCATAAAAATAGATTATGCTTGCAAAAGGCAGCAATCCAGATAATTGAAGTGGTCGATTGAAATGTGAATAAAATCATGATGGAATATTATTTTCAAATTACCTGCAGATTAGTTTAAAGCTGTCAAGGGAAGGGTTGACTTTGTGAAACCAATATGCAGAAGCACAGTAAATGAGTAATTGCCGCAGAAAAGAGCCGTAGTTGAACAAGCGGTGGTGCCAGCTACATTGATTAGCAGCATTTGTTAACAGATTTGTCAGTCGGGAATTTAGGCGGAGAGCACAGGTGTTAGTGTGTAATTACCTTGTCAATCTTCATCAGTGTGTACTGTGTAGCCAGAAGCCAGGCAAGTAGAGTTATATCAGGCCCTGTTTCTCTTGATTTCTAGGATTCCTGATCAAACTCGTCGCAACAATTAGTTTTGATTAGCCATTGCTGTGAATTTGGAAGCCCTTGCTTGGATAGAGATCTGAATTGTTTAGGAGATCCAGCGATCCTTGAGGGAGGGCCTGAGTCCTTGAAGTCCTTCGACTTGGTATTGTTTGCTTAGACCGTAGATTTCGGCGCTGAATGTTTGAATCGCGTACGTACGTACATATAAGTACAGGAGAAGGAAGAGAGCTTTACTGGTCTGGAAGCACAATAGTAGTTGCTGCAGAAATAAGAAGTTACTACTGTAACACTCCATAGATTGTTGATATGTTAATATGGAAATAAGCAGTGAAGTGTACCTTGTCAATCTTCGTTTCTACTTTGTAGGTTGGCAATATCTGGCCGTGTTCATCTTAATTTCTGGCATTCCTCGTACAGCTCTGGGCAGCAATCAGATATAAGGACTTGCAGTGAGTCGGGGAAGCCCTCCTGATTCTATGCGACCCTGAGATCTGTAAACGCTCTAGAGAAGAGAGGTGATGCAAGCCTTGAGGGAGTAACCGCAGAGCCCTGCAATTATGAATGCATAGACCTTCAAGGGAGGTGAGGAGCTGAAGCGCCTGCTCCTGCTCTTCCGTGAAGCTCTCCGCCCGCCAGTCACAGATGAACCATAACGTCCGGAGGGTAGCGGAGAGGCAGGTGCAGATAGGAGCAACAAGCACTGCGGAGATGCAATCCACCTCAAGGCTCACCAGTTGGAAGGAACCTGCGGGCATTGTTTTTGTCCTTGACACCTCAGCGAGTAGATCCCCTGCTACAGAAGTAGAATAGGGCTCAGTTTCATTGTCTTCTTTCCGATTCGAAACGGATAGATGCTCGAGTTTGCAAGTGATGAGAGGATTGAACCCATCCACTGTGACATTCTTGCAATTTCCTAGTTCAAGACGAGTAAGAGATATCAGATTTGAGAGTAGAGCCATCGACAGAGTGCTAGGTTCACTCCAAAACCGGAGGTCCTTAAGACAAGGAGGGAAAGGGTTAATGCTACTGCAATCTGCTCCTGCTTGCCACAATTCACTATCGAAACTGATTCGAGCGACAAGAGGCCACGGAATCCACATCCATCCTGCACAGGTAGAATTAGATTACGACACCCATCCAACCCTACATGTCTGAGTGAGCTAGAGGGTGGAAACTGCAGTATGACTTCCTCGTCATCATGATCCTCATCTGATGCTTTTAAATTCAAACCAGAAAGAGATGGGAAACATCTAAACAAACTTGCCAATGATTTTCTGGTGACACGAAATTTCTCCAGTCGTAGAGATTGAACTGATTGGAGCACAATGCCATTATCCAGTGCTCTCAGAAATCTTTCATCGCATCTCCCAACCTATATACTTCTTAATGGATGTAGCTTTTGGAGATCAGCAAATGAGATAAGTGATGCATCCTTAATTGATAGTTTTTCTACTTCACCGAGATTGTGGAGAGCCAATTCACATGGCATCCCATCCATGGACAAATAACCACTACCATAATTCAAGTAGGCTGTTTTGAAAAAAGGTAGCTTGGACGTGTGAGGCAGAGGAGGCAGGCACAACTTCGGGCATTCATTAGTGTAAAGATCACACAGATCTGAGAACCCTGAGAATGGTAGTGCAATGAGCTTGGGACAATTAGTGCACCTGATTTTTTTCAAGCCTTGAGAATAATTGTGAGTTAACTCCCCCAACCCACTCGACAAGTTCTGGCATATCATCAAACTCAACCTCCTTCAATTGTGTGAAACTTTTTTCTGTGATGCCACCAATCAAGTCCGGTCCAAACCGGCATATCCCAACAATGTTTTTTTGGCTTGAGTGTCCGTAGATGATGTATCAGCCCGAAAGGAGGAAGAGCAGACCAAGATACACCCTGTAGATGGAGGGTCCCCAAGTTTTTCAAGTGGGTGTTGCTACACAACCAAGTGGGACCAGTGACACCACCATGATTTACAATGCTAAGTGCTCTTAGATTGGAGTGCGGCTTAAGACCATCTAGAATATCATCTTCCATGGATGGTTGCCCCCCACTCCAAACTAAAGCCAACTTAGTTAGATTTATTTTTGCCATCAGTTTGGCTTCGTTAGCTTCTTCCCTGGCTCTCACGTTTTTTTTTCGAAAGGCGGCAAAAGCTTTGCCGGATTTTTATTAGACGTAGAAAAAGAAAAAGAAACAAAATTTATGGTATTACAACTCGAGCCGTGCTCTCCACCTTGACCCTTGGGTCATCCACTCTACCCTATACACCGCTTGAGAGAGGCCCCCGTGAAAGTGAAAAAAGAGAGGAGAGAAAAAGTCCCTTATCTGTTACTGGTTGACCTGCTCATGGGGTCTTAATGCCACTTGGTATTGCTCCACGTCTTCCTTGCATAGGAAAGCTACTTCCTTTGGTTGTAGGCTCTTGTCCTGAAAGGTTTTTCTATTCCTTTCTTTCCATATATTCCACCAGAAATAAATCATGACACCTTCAAATGTTCTTCTCTGGCTTTTGTCAATCCTAGGCCAGCATCTGCGCCAGTAGTTGTGTAGGGATCCGTTGATTCCGATGTTATCGATTACCGACAAACCAAGCCACTGTCTTAGGAAGGCCCAGGCTTGTTTAGTGAAGTCACAGTCCTTGCACAATTGCGTCAGGGTTTCAAGTTCATTACCGCAGAGTTTACAAATCGGATCGTTCGGCCAGTGCCTTGCCGTTAGGATCTTCTTATGAAGTAATGTCCATGCAAAGAACCTGCACTTGGTGTCGACGTTCGGTCCTGTGGGGGTCCTAAGCCAACGAGTGAGTGCTGCGTGTTCCTAATCTGGATGGTGATGCAAGGAGAATACACGGGAATTTATCCTGGTTCGGGCAAAAGAAGGCCCTACGTCCAGCGGGGAGGGAGAAGTATTGTATTTTCTTACACCGAAGTGCTTGCGTAGGGGTTACAAGCTGTGAGAGAGAGAACCGAGCCCAAGTCTCAAAGGAAATGAAAGAGTACAAGGGTGATTGCTTGAGATGTTGATCTATGGGTTGTGTGCCTTTGCTTGCTAGCACTTGGCTTCTGGCTCCCCCCTTGCTTCGTAGAGCCCTGGCTTGCCCTTTTATAGGGTAAGAGAAGACCGGGACGCCGGGTGCCTTAAGGTGAAGTTTTTTCGATCCATGTGGAGGTGGCTATAGCGACGTGCCTCAGGGATGGCTGGCCATCCCCGGACACCGTGGTGACGTCGGGGACGAGACAGTGAAAAGACCCTGAGTCCTGTGCCACGTCGGCCTTCCTTCCCTGCTGACCAGTGGTGGGCGTCGAGGCTGGGTCGAGGCCGGGTCAAGGATGGGCGGATAAGGCCGAATCCCCGAAATTGTGGGATACGGGCCTTGTCGTATCCCCCTCGACCGTGATCGGTGGCAAAATAGTGCGTGGTAAGGTGTGTACAGTGACAGGTTTTCACCTCCTATCCCGGGATGGGCAGTAAAAAGTAAGAACTGACACCGGCATTGCTCCCACGTCGGTCACGGCTGTAGCCATGACGGTAGAAGGTGGTAGGTAGTCGCATTAAATGCTCTGACTTTTGCCTCAGAGTAGGCGAGTAAGATAGGTCGAGCGATTCGACCCGGGGTCATGCGAGTCGGAGGTTGTCGATAGTCAAGATGTCTTATCGAACGGGCCTCGTACAAGTCGGGACGCGGTCGAGGTGTCACAGAACCTCCTAATTACGATGGCCCACAAGTACCCGTCATTGCCATAATGACCTCTGACGGCCGTACTTATGTTCACCATAACTTGAAAGGCCTGCTTTCCTCCGAACAGGATCCAATCACAGGAGTATTGCAATATTACAACAGTTTATTCAAAATATTCAACAGAGTAAAATAGTGGAAGTCTTACAATAACTTAGGGTTATAAACCAGTTTTCAAACCTCAAACTTTATGTAACATTATTACAAACCATTAGTAGAGAAGTATCGGTAGTAACTTTATTACATCACACAAGCGAGATGCCTTGCCCAAAGGCCACACAGTCTTCTCATCGTCGCTTTCTTCAACCACGACGATCATGCAACAAGGCTCAAATCAGACTTGCTCATGAACTGCACCTGCAACAAGGGGTTCAACAAACCCTGAGTACGAGAGTACTCAACAAGACTTACCCGACTAAGACAAAGACTCCAAGGGCATGCTAGCTTTAGGGAATCAAGGTACGGGTAATCAAAAATCAAATTTTCTTTTGCAGAAAAGCTTACTAAAGTAAGTCCTTATCTTCAACGTTTTACTTTTACCATTGATGGTTCATTAACCAATTCTAAGTGATCCTAATCTAGATTAAAGAAATTATCATCAAAACCTTTCTTATTCTTTCTTTCAATTCCAGTTCTTAACTACGATGCAGGACAGGTGATCGAGTCTCCATAACCGAGGAATAACGACGATTCGAACCGATTATACCCAGCTGGGGATCTCTAACATCACGACATATGTAGAACAGATCTCGCAAAACCAGAACGTGTCCATTGCCACCCGAGAGTACAGTAATCCTCGAACCCGGCCCGATTCTAGCCCCGAGGGTACACGCTACTCCCGCCATCTCTCCACTCCCAGTGCGAGGTTAGACGTTCTCGTAATGGAATCACCAACATTTTGGGCTTACCGAAGGCATGAGGCTAGCTGCAAAGTCTCGAAACACAAGCGGGCCATACAACGAACGGTCCTTAACTGACAAGGCAAAAACATTACATTGAGACTCCTTTCTCAATGTATGTTAGCAATGGCCAAACCACCCGCCCGATCTTCTAATTCATTCTCATATTTCAATATTCATTAAGTATGCCTTCATGGCCGAATAAACATTTCATTTAAAAGCTTAACTTCTAAGCATAGCAAAGCATACTACGCATTTTCAGTAAAACAGGTATCAAGGTTGATATCGCAATAATCAAGGATGATAATGCATCAATTGGGTTGTCACTCAACTCCTAATTACTTAATGCAGTAAACCATAATATAAATAATAAAACATTTGTAAATATCAAGGTAGGGTTTAAATGCACCGGGGCTTGCCTTGCTCTGACACGACGACTGACTCAGACTCGAGAACTCCTCCGTCTGGTCCGGAACCCACTGACGATCGCTCTTCTCCGGAGACCTGCTCGACGACTTCGACTTCTTCGAAAGCGGAAACTACACGAGTACATAACATGCTTTAACATGATGCTCGATGATAAACATGATGCTCGATGATAAACATGATGCTTGATAATAACATGCCACGAGTTACGACTTGAGTACAACTTCTCTTCACGGTACAGTCGCAAACCGAAAACCTACTAACTAGTAGCGGCGATTTCCAGCGATACCAGCTTTTAACCTAACAAGTTACTAATGAGCTCAATCATGAAATTAAGGTGCCAAAGATCACCAAAGGGTAGTGACCTAAGGACATCACTCAATCAAAAGGCACACAACACTTAAAGTTCTCAAATTAACATTTATTTACTATTTAAATAATTAGGGCATAATTAGAAGTTGATTAAACTTTATCTAAACAAGCTCAAACTTTTTCTATGGATTAACAATGATTTATAACAGTGTCATTATAAATTTCATAATTTTTGGATAAATAAATTAATTATTAAAATTCCTGGAAGTTGCATTTAATCTTTAATGGAACCAATTAATTCTACTGCCCAAAGTATTCAAATTCATAATTTAACATTTTTCCTAGATAGTTTATACATTGAGAAGCTTACACAAAAATTTTCATGAATTTTGGAACTCTACACAATGTTTAATGAAATAAACAAATAATAGCACTATTCATTTATTTGAAAAAGAAAAACAAAAACGAAATCGGGCCGTTTCTCTTTTTCTCCCGTGGTCCGGCCCAACCAGACGGCCCGCGTACACGCGCCCGCGCCCGCACGCGTGCTCGGCCCAGCCAGCGGCCCACCTCCGCCCGCGCGCGTCTGCCTCCCTCTCTCTCGCTAACGACGTGACCCCACCTGTCATCTTCTTCCTCCCGACGTCCTTCTCTCCCGCCATGAAAACGCGACGGCCGGCCGGTGATCACGGCATCGGTCGATCAACCGAGCGGCTCTACAACATCTACGTCACCTAGCGAGCTCAAATTGCTAACTCGTAGCTCGAATCGAGCTCCGGTGATACCTCACCGACGACGGTGGCGGACCGTGACCGACGGTACGCAGCACGCCGGCGCAAACAACGCAGTAGCGACCAAATTGAGAGTATGGGGAGTATCAGTGGCTCACCGCGGTTGCAGTGAAGCTCTCGGTGGCGACGGGGAGCGGCTGGAGTGGCCTGGCCACGGGAAGGCGAGGTTGGCGGTCGGTCGCCGGAGGCGAGCACGGGAACAGGCGGTGCGGGAGCTCGGGTGTGAAAACGGTGAACGCAAGCGGTCCACAAGATGCGCGAGGCCGAGGCGGAGCTAGTGGTGCAGTTGGCGTGGCCGGAGACGGCTTGGTGGCGGCAGCGGCGGAGCTGCGGTGGCGGCGGTGGCGAAAATGGTAAACGTCACTGTGAACTCATGTATTTATAGAAGGAGGTCGCGACTACATAGCTGGACTGCTGCGTCGTCGCGCTGGCGATCCTGGCGCGCCTGGAAGCTGGCCGAAGCCGTCCGGCGTCTCGCCGGCGCCCATACCGCGCGGTGGTCGGCGGTGATACGTCGGTGTACTGTAGCTATCCCCCCCAACTTTTGAAATTCAAACTGATTTTTCAAATTACTCTCAATTTTGTATAGCAACTTGAAAAACTTCCAATGTATGAAATCTTCAGAATTTCAAGCTCTACAAGTTTTGTATTGAACACTTTTTCAAATTCTCACTGGATTTTGAAATTTGATTTTGAATTCAAAAAGGGACACATTTTGCAGATTTGGTAATTTAGAAATTACTTTTGATTTTATATAGAAACTTCAAAATCTCCAAACATCAAAGTTGTATATCTTGACCAGACCTACAACTTTGCTGTTCAAAACTTTTTCAAATTCAGCCTCCATTTTGAAATCTTAGTTTGGGGACAAAAATGAGTTAAAACTGAAATTTGTTTATTTTCAAAATTGCTCCACATTTTACACTAAAACTTTGAAAACTCAAAACACCAAAGTTGTAGCCCTTGAAAAGTTCTACAAACTTTGTTTTGAACTTTTTCCCAAATTTTGCTTAGATTTTGAATTATTTCAAAAGGGGTAAAACAGGGTTTTGAAATTTAGGGTTTTCGGAGGAATTTTCAATTGGAATTTGTTGCTACTTTGATTTGTGATTACTTAGTGATCAAAACCTCACCCAAGGGCATCATTTGGACCAACATGACATGGTTGACCAAATGCCACTCTTGGTTGACCAATTAGCTTTTGAAATTCTTTTACATTTCTCCCCAAATTTGAATTCGAATTCGAATCGGAAAACTCATGACAAGTTTTGGGACTCCAATCCAAACTCAAATTTGGAGCTTCATTTTAGATGTTTTACTTGAGCTCATACCCTACACTTGACACTAGTGTGCAACACAGTCGCGCACCTCACATTACGCAGGGCATGGACTAAGTATTTGTGGTGGCATTCGAAATTAGGGTTTTCGGGTTCAGAGCACACCACTGAGAAACACATTCAACCTAGATAAGTAAACTTGTTTTAGTTGATACATAACAAAGTTAACCTAACAGGGATGCTTTGCAATGCATTAAGATGACATGGCAGATTAATTAGCACTATAACACCCGGGGTGTTACAGCCCTTCCCCCTTAAAGAAATCTCGTCCTGAGATTTAAAGCCTTGAGTTAAGTAATGGAAAAGGAAACATGTCAAGCAAACACGTCCAAGACTTGTCTACAAAACAGGTAGGGGTTTTCTGCATTACAAAGATTTTAAAAGGATAGGTTATAGTTTAAAGAAGAAATTGCAACCTAGATAGAAGTAAAGAACTCCGGGAAATTCTCCAACAGATAATCTTCCGATTCCCAGGTGGCTTCCTCTTCTGAATGTTGATTCCATTGTATCCTGTACCATTTAGTTGTTCTACTTCAGGTAACACGATCTTTTTGATCCAAAACTCGGACAGGATATTCAGAATATGTCAAATCAGGCTCAAGTTCAACTCCATCAACATCAACAACTTGATCAGGCACTTGAAGACACTTCTTCAATTGCGATACATGAAATACATTGTGCACGGCTGACAGTTGTTCAGGCAACTTTAACTTATATGCTACCTGTCCACATTTTTCAACAATTTGAAATGGGCCAATATAACGTGGTGCAAGTTTGCCTTTGACTCCAAATCGGTTAACTCCCTTCATGGGTGATACTTTCAAATAAACATAATCCCCTACTTGAAATATCAAAGGTCTACGCCTTTTATCAGCATAACTCTTTTGTCTGGACTGAGCAACTTTTAAATTATTCTGGATCTGTCTAACTTTTTCTTCTGTTTGTTTCACAAGATCAACACCGAAAAACCACCTTTCTCCCGGTTCTGACCAATTCAATGGAGTTCTGCACCTGCGGCCATACAACGCTTCAAACGGTGCCATTTTTATACTCTCTTGATAACTATTATTATAGGAGAATTCTGCTAATGGTAAACATTCATCCCATTGATCTCGAAAAGTGAGAGCACGAGATCTCAACATATCTTCTAGGATTTGATTTACTCTTTCAGTCTGTCCCGAAGTCTGAGGATGATAGGCTGAGCTATGTATAACTTTGGTGCCCATTGACTTATGTAACTCCATCCAGAATTTGGAGACGAATTGTGGACCTCTATCAGATACAATGGTTCTTGGTACCCCATGAAGACTCAGAATCCGCTCAAAGTATAATTTTGCAAGTGTCATAGTAGAGTGTTTCACTTTTACTGGAAGAAAATGTGCTAATTTAGTAAGTCGATCTATAATGACCCAGATTGAATCAAACCCCCTTGAAGTTGTGGGTAAACCAGTAATAAAATCCATGCCGATATCTGTAACACCTCGGTGTTACGCAATGCATTTTTGCATGGCAATCATATTGCATAGCATTCATATCATTGTAATCATGTATGATAATGGTATAATTCGATTAAAATAAAAGCTTAAACATGCTACATTTCACAGATTATAATAATAGGATAATCATCTTATATCAAAAGCCTTGCAACCATAATTCTTACATCACTTAGAACCCTAGTTCAAATTTTGGAGCTCAAAATTTGTCAAAAACTTGTTTCAAAGTAATTATGAAAAATATTCAAAACTATTCCCTAATTTAGCTTTTATTTTGTCATTTAAAATCTATTAGGAATTTTGAAATAGCCCCTTAATCAAAGTTGTAGAGAATTTAATTTTGAGCAACTTTTATTTTTGGGCCAAATCCATAAAATGCTTTCTTCTTGTTCAAAATTGGGTTTGAAGTTTGAAATGCATTTAAATTTGAAAATCAAAAATCGAAAATGGATTTTCTTCCTTCGCGGGCCGCCGCCACCGGTTCGGCCCAGAGCCAGAGTCGGCCCGTCTCATCGCGCGCGCGCGCCCGCGCTGCCCCGCCGCGGCCCAGGCCCAGCCGGCCGTCTCCCTCCTCCGCCCGCGCACTCGCCCGCGCGCGCTGGCGCTCCGGCAGAGCTCGCGCGCCGCGCGGCGGCCGCATGCCGGCCAACAGCGGCCGGGTGGCGCTCGGTCGCCCCCACCAACGCGAGCGCCCGCGCCTTAACCCCCCCCCCCCCCCCGCGCAGCGCCTCGCCATTTCCCCCCTCCGCTCTGCCTCCTCACCGAGCGCGGCTGCCGTTTCCGCCTCCGCCACCGCACGCGCTCGCCGGACGCGCGCGTTCCGACGAGCTCCGGCCACCGCAGACCTCTCCGTCTCGCCACGAGCTTCCTCTCTCTCTGGCGCACCCCGTGCTCACCTCCATCTCCCGCGGTAAGCTCCACAGCCCCGCCAATCGCTCGCCGGAGTTCCGGCCGAGCTCGCCGTGGTTCTCCGCTCCGTGGAAACCCCGCCTCCGCCTCTTCTTTTCCCTCACTCGCGCAAGCACCTTGTTCGCCTCCTCCTCCCGGTGCTCGGACACCATCTCCCGTGCCGCCCCATGGCCGGAGAGGAGCTCCCGCCGGTGAGCAGCGCCGCCGAGCCGCCATGGCCGGTGGCAAGCTCGATTTCGAGCTCCTCCGGTCGTGCCAATGGTCCCAACGGGTTCGCCTCGTCTTGGGGATCACGACGGTGGTGACCTCGTCGCCGGCGACCTCGCCGTCGTCGAGATCCGCGCGGTCAGCGCCCTCCTTGACTCGGAGCGGCTGACGCGTGGGACCCGGTTGACCCGCGGGCCCGCCTGTCTGTCTCTGTGTGCGCGCGCGTGTGTAGATCGCCGGGTGCATCTAGCAGTTCAGCGGCTGGAGTTAAAAAGGATTTTTGAAATTGATTTTCAGAAAATGTATAAATGCTTTAGAAAAATTGTAACTTGCTCATTTTAGCTCCAAATTTGATGAAACAAATTTCTATGGACTCTTTAGGACCAGATCTATGAGATAAAATTGTTGCATGTCAAATTTGATGAACTTTTCTGTAGAGTTTATAATTAAATAGTAAAATGGCTGTTTTCTTGATAAATACTTAATAAATCCTAGAAAAGTCAGAAAAATATGATTCCAAATTTATTAATCTTTTTGTGTCATGTACTTTCTAGGAAAATTTTATAGCTTGGGTGTTCTGTATAAAAATTTGTAGTTGCAGTTCAAATGCTTTTTATTACCAATATTTGTTATTTTTGTTATTTAAATAAATTTGAATAAAACATGCAAGTGATAATTTTTCCATAGTGTTTGTTTAGGTAGTAGATAGTAGAAAAATTCCTAAATCTGTTGTTTGATACTTTTCATAATGTAAAGTATTTCAAATATCTATTTTAGGCCCTAGTTTGTTATTTTTGTGTAGGCAGTTCTAGTTATCCAAATGCAGTAAAAATTTTATGTCAAGCTATTCTTGATATTAGTAACCCACTGTAATTTTATAAGATTTTTCTGAGCTACTAAAATATGTGTTGCTGTTCAACCTTAGGACTAATTAGGGTTTCTATTTATTCTTAATGCAAAGTTAGTTGGAAAATTATGCTTTGGTGTATCTTTGAAGCCTCTCGATTTTCAAATACTCTTGCCTGGTAGAAACTAGTGTTGGTAGTTTCCGAGTACATGTTCTTGGATGACGTAGACTACCTTGTAGAAGAGTCATAAGTTCCACATAAACCGATGACGTAATACATTCATTACACCGCATACATTCCGCATCATCATCATCTCATGTCACTTCTGCATTGCACCTATGCATGTTGCACTCATACTTCTGCATCATACAGGATCGCAGGAGGTGGTTCCGACAGTTGTTCCCGAGGACGCAGAGGAGCAGCTCGAAGTGACGGAGCCGGAGCCAGCAGAAGCCGAAGAGGAGTCCGGTGAAGAGCTTCCGGAGTGCCCTGACCATCGTCCCAGTACCTTCGAGCGAGGCAAGCCCCGGAGCATTTCTCCCCCGGTTTGCAAAGAATTATTTATTAATTTCACTTAAGCTGATGCATTAAGTTTAGGAGTTGTTTGCAAACGTTGCTGCATTATACCTTGTTCCACCTTGTTCTACCCGATCCTTGTCACCCTGGTGTCCACGGTCAATACTTGCTTAGCTTGCTTAGACCGGTAGAAGTCGGTTGATTGCCTGTCATCCGCGAGCTATAGGGGATTACCTGGTTTTATGTGAAAGAAATGTCATGTGAGAATAACTAAGTGTGGAAATGAATGTGAGACCGGGCGGAAGCTTGCAGGGTTCTGGACTGTAGTGTCTTCCGTCTGTGTCGATTAAGGACCGTCCGATGTCGGGCCTCGGGTCATGTTGAACGCATGCCTCACATTTAGCTGGCCGGATAAAGTACCTTTCGACCGCGAAGCCGGGAGATTATTCGGGCCGAGTGGATTGCCCGCAACGCACTGTACCGGAGCAGTAGTGGCAGGAAACGGGGGCGCGATGATAAGGCCAAAGAGCAGTCGGGCGGCCCCCGGGTACATGTGGTTCCTGGCAAGCTCGCGACTTTACCTGAATGGTTGACTCGGTGACCAATACCTCACTTTAGCGGGTGAGTGAGGTTTGTGTGAGGAATAAATTACCAGCTGGTCAATAATCGATTCGAATCGCCATCGTTCACTGGATAGTGAGCACTTGACTTGAGCTACTTCATCGTAGTAATATGGATGCAACACTTGGATAGTTATGAGGAAATGACACGGTAATTATTGTTAAATATCAATGGTAATCCTTGCTTGCTTACTTACATGGTTACTTCAGCATAAAGTGCAAACATAGTTGACAGGAGAATAAAGATTTAAAAGATGACATGCTTTTGTAAATGATTTGTTAAGCTAAAAATGCTTTTCTTGCAAAATGAGTCAGCTACCCCACCACAAAGCCTATCATGATCCTTGGAGTCTTTTGTTTTGGTTCTGTCGGGTAAGTCTAGCTGAGTACCTCCTCGTACTCAGGGCTTTGTTCCCACTTGTTGCAGATGGACAGATGTACTATGGGTATTGTATCAACTGTCTCTACCCTGCGATGGGCGAAGCCTAGGACCATGGGCAATGGTCACTCACTATTCCTCGCCTGATGCTTTTGTGGGAGATGATCGCGAACTGGCACTTTACTTTGGAAAGTTGTGCGTGTGTGTGTGTGCTTGAACTAATGCTTCCGCTACTTTATTTGAAACTGGTTTGTAATAACTATGTTTAAACTCCGATGTATTTTGTGCCGCAAACTACTGTGTAACTTATGAAGGTAATCGCTGAACTTATTACGATCTTGGCTGTGATGTGAAATGGTTTGAAATCCGTCGAGATTTCACGGACTACCGGGTTATACGGGCTTAAGTTTGGTAAATTGTCCGTCCGTTGGATGATTTTCTTACTTAATCTCGTATAATTGGGCGGTTCTGTTACAGCTGGCATCGGAGCATGGTTTAGCGTAATTACTGTTCATAAGTGTATTTAAACCAAAACCTTGCTTAAAAAGTGTGATTTTGAAACTAAAAAGTGTGCCAGTGGTCATATCCTGTATGCCCAGTTAAGGACTCTAGGTGGCTATTTAAGTACTAACTTGGGGTTCTGCACCATATTTCTTTTTCGTTGCTCATACGGCGTGCTATTGTATGAGTGCCACTTAATTGAGTGGTAATGTATGGATCAGTTACCTCTACGCTTCGGTAAGTGTGAGTTGTGAGAGCATGATCGGATACACCGCCGATCTAGGGAAAGTGCTTATATGATACTGGGATAATTACATGTTTTACACATGTTTTTATAAAAGTGTCGCATGTGTGGGTGTTCCGTCCGTTGAGGCGATGCCGTCAATAGGACGATGTGTTTGGGTAGTCACTACCGTTGTACACGCATCTGGGGATTCGTGTAAAGCGTGTAGGTAGATTTACTGCTTTCATGCATTCATGGGGAATGGGCTGAAATGAGTTTTCTGCAGGTACATAACAGCGTATCGTGTAGACCGAATTAGTTATGTATATGAGAGATCGTTGTATGCCACCGAATTCACCGTTAGATGCTTTTTCATAAGTTTGTGAGAACGTAAGACTCGTGCATGCATCATATTGTTTGTGCATTCCATTCATGGCATGCATTCCTCCCCTTATAAAAGGATTATCCCATTTCGATAAAAGTGACCTCAACTAAAATATGTTCTCACCGGGTAATTTAAAACTTGTGCTACAGATGGCCCGCACGAAGCAGACTGCCCGCAAGTCCACTGGAGGAAGAGCACCCCGTCGTCAGCTAGCCCCGCGGGAGCACCGCAACACAGACACTTTTCTAAGCGAGTTTGGCATGCCCACCTTGCTTTGGAGAGTGCTCCATGATGTGGGGTACCCGGAGGGACAAGAGCCAGTTTACTCTTGGAGCGAGAGCCAGCTAGCTGAAGATGGACTTGCTGTGGTAGAGATCACCGTCCCTGCTCTTGGTGATGCGCCAGAATGGGATGGTTGGCATCTGGAGTTCGAAGGACGCACTCCAGTCGAAGGTGCAGAGGGCGCAGCTTTTCACGTCATCCGAGACATCATGAGCAGATTTCCCAATGAGTTAGCAGCAGCTTTGGCCGGTACCTTCCCGAGAGATGATCCTCGCGACGCCATTTGGGTACAGCCGCAAGGAAGTGCCCTGGTTAGAGGCCCCAGTGAAGGACGGGCTAGCGACAACCACACCATGAGTGCCATGTATGCAGCCATCAGAGCATACCAAGGTCTGGAGAATACCTATTGGACCTTGACTGGCCTACGTGGTGATGATCGGCTTGAAGCAAGGAAGCAGAAGAAAAAGCAAGCGCGTGCCATAGCTAGCTTGCAGGAGCAGTTGGCTGATATGAGCTTGCAGCGGGACCGAGCTCTCGAGAGAGGCGAGAGTTCCATGCAGCAGGTACAGAGGCTGACCCAGGCCAACAGGAATGCAGATCGCCTGTTGGAGCAGCTAGTACAGGAAAGGAATGAAGCCTGGAACGAGAGAGACCTTCTGAGGCAGAGGGTCGAGGAGCTAGAAGAGTACAATGCCAACTTGCATGAAGAGTTCCATGCCCTCTACAACGGGATGGGCCCGTATGCTCCTCCGAACGCCGCTCAGATGGACATCGACGACGACGCTGCAGTTGAGGGTAGCGATGGCGACGCCTCCGACATCGACGATGGCCCCGAGGAGTAGGATAGTGTCCTGCGTTAGTAGCTAGGCTTGACGCGATGGCCTTCTTTTGGTTTTCATGTATCATGATGTATCCTGTTCGACCTTGAGACTGACGATCTTTTGGAGTTTGGTTGTGTATGCGATACCCGAACGCATAAAAGTCCAGTGTATGTATGCTGGCAACGTGGTTGTATGGGACGTGATGTTGCATTTGAAGTAACTGAATTGGTGCTGTTGTTTAATTGGAATGAAATTATTGCGCCTCTGTTTTCTTGTATGACTTGTTCTCTCCAATGAATTCAGTATGGCATAATTGTTCATTCGGACATAATTTTACAACTTCACTCAATTGTGCTTGTTGCTGAAATATGCAGATGGCCAACACTCGTCGTGCTACGTATGAAGCCGCTGAGACTGGTGGCAATGGTGCAGGAGCTGGTGGAAGTGGTGCCAACAATGTCAACCACCAGGAACCACGTCCAGAACCACATTTGCCCCCTCCTCCGCCGCTCACCGCAGAAATGTTCTTCACACAGTTTCTTGGAAGTCAACGCAGTACTGAACAATCACAAAGGAATATGGAAGACTTTCTGCGTACCATCGCGGAAAATGTTCAAAGAGGAAATAATCAAGGTGGTGGCCATGGAGTGAACCAGTACAGCAGTTTCAAGGATTTCATGGATACGAGGCCACCTATTTTCAAAGAAGCAGCAGAGCCACTTGATGCCGAAGAATGGATTAACACTATGGAAGATAAGTTCCGTGTGTTAAGGATGACAGAAGTTCTGAAAGTAGAGTATGCTGCACATCAGTTACAAGGACCAGCAGGAATGTGGTGGAAGCATCACCGCACCACTTTTCCTCCTAATGCTCAGATCTCTTAGAGGGATTTCACTGAAGCTTTTAAGGGAGTTTATATTCCCCCAGGGTTGGTTGAGATGAAGCTTGGAGAGTTCTTAGCCTTGAATCAGGGTACCAAGACGGTGACACAGTATCTGCATGCCTTTAATAATTTGTGCCGCTATGCTCCAGACATGGTTGACACAGATGCAAAGAAGATTGCTAGTTTCAAGAGAGGGTTGAGTCCGAAGATGATGAAGCATGTGGGTACCAATACCCGCAACAGATTCAACGACTTTATCAGTGACTGTTTGAAGCAAGAGAAGAACAATAATGCTTACACCGCATCCAAAAATCGCAAGAGAGTGTTCGAGTCAGGACCATCCCAGTCCAGAGTTGTCCCTGCCAATCGTTCATCTTATCGTCCGTCCGCACCTGGTGCGAGGTTCAGGCCGCCGCAGCATAAAACCCAGAACTACAAGGGGCCACAGAAACCGTACAAGATCGCAGTGCCGCCAACAAAGACCAACGCAGCTGCAGAACAGAGCAACTCCAAGGGAGCTATAGGGTCTGCTGGTACAGTGAAAGGGCCCTGCTACAACTGTGGTCAGCCAGGCCACTTTTCCAAGTTCTGCCCTTATCCGCCTAAAAAGAAGCAACAGACTTACAATGCTCGTGTACACCACACCGCCATTGATGAAGTTCCTGAGGGAGAGCCTGTAACTGCTGGTAAGTTTCTTGTGAACCATCACCCTGCAGTTGTTCTTTTTGATTCTGGATCTTCGCATTCTTTCATGAGTCAAGCATTTGCACGGAAGCATGAACAACTATGCACAGAATTGAGTTATGGTTATCGCATAAGTTCAGCAGGAGCTGATGTGTTAACCAATAAGATGGTTAGAGGGGCAACCCTTGAGTTAGGTAGTCGGAAGTTCAGAGTGAACCTGGTAGTTATGCCTGGACTAGTTTTGGATGTAATAATAGGAATGAACTGGATGAAAGACTGGGAAGCAGTCATAGATACAAGCAGTCGAATGCTTACCCTTAAAGATCCCCAGGCAGAGGGTACTTTTCAGGTACCATTGCCTAAAAGAACAGATCTTGTGAGTGTGACCTGTGCCATGGAAGTTACTCCTATCCATCAGATCCCAGTAGTATGTGAGTTCCCGGATGTGTTTCCAGACGAGCTGCCTGGCCTTCCTCCAGATAGAGATGTTGAGTTCGGAATCGAGTTGATCCCCGGGACGGCTCCGATTTCAAGGAGACCTTATCGGATGCCTCCGGATGAGTTAGCTGAGTTGAAGAAACAGTTGGAAGAGTTATTAAAGAAGGGGTTTATCCGCCCAAGTAAGTCTGAATGGGGATGTCCTGCCTTGTTTGTAAAGAAAAAGAAAGAGGGTACTCTCAGGATGTGTGTGGATTACCGACCTCTTAACGCTGTAACCATCAAGAATAAATATCCACTGCCTCATATTGATGTTCTGTTTGATCAGTTAGCTAAAGCCAGAGTGTTCTCCAAGATAGACTTAAGGTCAGGGTATCATCAGATAAAGATTAGACCTCAAGATGTTCCGAAAACCGCCTTTTCTACCAGATACGGGTTGTACGAGTATCTTGTTATGTCATTTGGACTAACAAATGCTCCTGCATATTTTATGTATCTGATGAATACGGTTTTCATGCCGGAATTGGATAAGTTTGTAGTTGTCTTCATTGATGACATTCTAGTATACTCTGAAAACGAGAAAGAGCATGAAGAGCATCTGAGAATTGTCTTGACCAGGTTGAGAGATCATAAGTTATATGCTAAGTTCAGCAAATGTGAATTTTGGTTGAAGAAAGTTCCTTTCCTCGGTCATATTCTATCTGAGAATGGAGTTTCTGTAGATCCGAGTAAAGTGCAAGAGGTTATGGATTGGAAGACTCCAACCACAGTGTCAGAAGTCAGGAGTTTCCTAGGCTTAGCTGGTTACTATCGCCGCTTTATCCCAGACTTCTCGAAGATTGCCAAGCCTATGACAAGTCTGTTACAGAAAGATCACAAGTTTGCGTGGACAGAGGAGTGTGAGACAGCTTTCCATACCTTGCGGAAATTGTTGACCACTGCTCCAGTTCTTGAACAACCCGACATCGAGAAACCTTTTGATGTGTTCTGTGACGCATCAAAAACAGGACTAGGGTGTGTGCTGATGCAAGAAGGAAGAGTAATTGCTTATGCCTCCCGGCAGTTGAGAAAACATGAAATCAATTACCCGACACATGATCTTGAGCTTGCCGCTGTAGTGCATGCCTTAAAGATTTGGAGACACTATTTACTGGGTAACGTGTGCAACATTTTCACCGATCATAAGAGTCTCAAGTACATTTTCACCCAACCAGAATTGAACATGAGACAGCGGAGATGGTTAGAGCTGATCAAAGACTACAACTTGAATGTACAGTATCACCCTGGGAAAGCCAATGTGGTAGCTGATGCTTTAAGCAGAAAGTCACATTGTCTGAATGCGCAACCCTTGCTTGAAGATGGTTTCGATCTAATGCACCCTGCCGTGCTACAAAGTATTCAGGTCAGTTGTTCCTTGGAGAGTAAGATTATAGAAGGTCAGAAAGCAGACAAGGGGATATTCCACATCAAAAAGAAGATTCAAGAAGAACCCTCGAAACACTTCAGGGTAGATGAGCAGGATGTGTTGTGGTTCGACAACCGTCTTGCTGTTCCAAAGGATAGAGAGCTTAAGAATAAAATTTTGGATGAAGCTCATCTCTCCAAGTTGTCTATTCATCCTGGCAGCAGTAAAATGTATCAAGAACTAAGACCTCGTTATTGGTGGACCAAAA
Source organism: Saccharum spontaneum (assembly GCA_022457205.1). Taxonomy (NCBI): domain Eukaryota; kingdom Viridiplantae; phylum Streptophyta; class Magnoliopsida; order Poales; family Poaceae; genus Saccharum; species Saccharum spontaneum. Next base: position 23,327,955 of record CM039594.1, read on the forward strand.
TGAAGAAGGAAATTGCAGCGTATGTAGCCAGATGTGACACATGTTGTAGAGTAAAAGCAATTCACATGAAGCCTGCCGGAATGCTACAACCTTTGTCAGTACCAAGTTGGAAGTGGGATGACATAAGTATGGATTTTATCATGGGTTTACCCACTACTCAAAAAGGTCACGATTCCATTTGGGTAATTGTGGATCGTCTTACTAAGACAGCCCACTTTCTGCCTGTCAAAACGGAATATAGACCACCTCAATATGCTGAGAAGTATATTGCGGAGATTGTGAGGTTGCATGGCATACCAAAGACTATAGTGTCTGACAGAGGGTCACAGTTCACTGCTCACTTTTGGGAGCACTTGCACAAAGGTTTGGGGACTAGTCTGATTCGTAGCACTGCCTATCATCCTCAAACAGATGGTCAAACTGAGAGAGTTAATGCTGTTCTAGAAGATATGTTAAGGGCTTGTGTGTTGTCTTCCAAAGGTTCATGGGAGTCATGGTTACCATTAGCAGAGTTCTCATACAATAACAGCTATCAAGAGAGTATCAAGATGGCACCTTTTGAGGCTCTGTATGGCCGAAAGTGTAGAACATCGTTAAACTGGATTGAGCCCGGAGAAAGAAGGTATTATGGTATTGACTTCGTAGAGGAAGCCGAAAGGAAAGTTCATATCATCCAGCAGAATATGAGAGCGGCCCAGTCACGTCAGAAAAGTTATGCAGATAAGAGAAGGAGACCGCTTGTGTTCGAAGTTGGCGACTATGTCTATCTAAAAGTTACGCCAATGAAAAAGAAAAGGTTTGGTGTGCGCAGAAAGCTGGCCGCCAGATTTGTGGGACCTTACAAAATCCTGGAACGGAAGGGTCCTGTGGCTTACAAATTGGAATTACCAGAGTCAATGGGTGCTATATTCCCAGTTTTTCATGTATCACATCTCAAGAAATGTTTGCGCGTTCCAGAGGAACGGATTGAACCTCGAGGCATAAAACTGAAGTCAGATCTGGTGTATCGTGAGCAGCCAGTTCGAGTTTTGGATACCAAGGAAAGGGCTACTCGAAACAGTGTGGTGAAAACGTATAAGATACAATGGAGTCATCACGATGAAGGGGATGCATCTTGGGAAACGGGTGAATACTTAAAGAACGCCTATGAAGATTTTTATAATAAATGGTTCGTAACCCAAATCTCGGGACGAGATTTTTATAAGGGGGGAGGGCTGTAACACCTCGGTGTTACGCAATGCATTTTTGCATGGCAATCATATTGCATAGCATTCATATCATTGTAATCATGTATGATAATGGTATAATTCGATTAAAATAAAAGCTTAAACATGCTACATTTCACAGATTATAATAATAGGATAATCATCTTATATCAAAAGCCTTGCAACCATAATTCTTACATCACTTAGAACCCTAGTTCAAATTTTGGAGCTCAAAATTTGTCAAAAACTTGTTTCAAAGTAATTATGAAAAATATTCAAAACTATTCCCTAATTTAGCTTTTATTTTGTCATTTAAAATCTATTAGGAATTTTGAAATAGCCCCTTAATCAAAGTTGTAGAGAATTTAATTTTGAGCAACTTTTATTTTTGGGCCAAATCCATAAAATGCTTTCTTCTTGTTCAAAATTGGGTTTGAAGTTTGAAATGCATTTAAATTTGAAAATCAAAAATCGAAAATGGATTTTCTTCCTTCGCGGGCCGCCGCCACCGGTTCGGCCCAGAGCCAGAATCGGCCCGTCTCATCGCGCGCGCGCGCCCGCGCTGCCCCGCCGCGGCCCAGGCCCAGCCGGCCGTCTCCCTCCTCCGCCCGCGCACTCGCCCGCGCGAGCTGGCGCTCCGGCAGAGCTCGCGCGCCGCGTGGCGGCCGCATGCCGGCCAACAGCGGCCGGGTGGCGCTCGGTCGCCCCCACCAACGCGAGCGCCCGCGCCTTAACCCCCCCCCCCCCCCCGCGCAGCGCCTCGCCATTTCCCCCCTCCGCTCTGCCTCCTCACCGAGCGCGGCTGCCGTTTCCGCCTCCGCCACCGCACGCGCTCGCCGGACGCGCGCGTTCCGACGAGCTCCGGCCACCGCAGACCTCTCCGTCTCGCCACGAGCTTCCTCTCTCTCTGGCGCACCCCGTGCTCACCTTCATCTCCCGCGGTAAGCTCCACAGCCCCGCCAATCGCTCGCCGGAGTTCCGGCCGAGCTCGCCGTGGTTCTCCGCTCCGTGGAAACCCCGCCTCCGCCTCTTCTTTTCCCTCACTCGCGCAAGCACCTTGTTCGCCTCCTCCTCCCGGTGCTCGGACACCATCTCCCGTGCCGCCCCATGGCCGGAGAGGAGCTCCCGCCGGTGAGCAGCGCCGCCGAGCCGCCATGGCCGGTGGCAAGCTCGATTTCGAGCTCCTCCGGTCGTGCCAATGGTCCCAACGGGTTCGCCTCGTCTTGGGGATCACGACGGTGGTGACCTCGTCGCCGGCGACCTCGCCGTCGTCGAGATCCGCGCGGTCAGCGCCCTCCTTGACTCGGAGCGGCTGACGCGTGGGACCCGGTTGACCCGCGGGCCCGCCTGTCTGTCTCTGTGTGCGCGCGCGTGTGTAGATCGCCGGGTGCATCTAGCAGTTCAGCGGCTGGAGTTAAAAAGGATTTTTGAAATTGATTTTCAGAAAATGTATAAATGCTTTAGAAAAATTGTAACTTGCTCATTTTAGCTCCAAATTTGATGAAACAAATTTCTATGGACTCTTTAGGACCAGATCTATGAGATAAAATTGTTGCATGTCAAATTTGATGAACTTTTCTGTAGAGTTTATAATTAAATAGTAAAATGGCTGTTTTCTTGATAAATACTTAATAAATCCTAGAAAAGTCAGAAAAATATGATTCCAAATTTATTAATCTTTTTGTGTCATGTACTTTCTAGGAAAATTTTATAGCTTGGGTGTTCTGTATAAAAATTTGTAGTTGCAGTTCAAATGCTTTTTATTACCAATATTTGTTATTTTTGTTATTTAAATAAATTTGAATAAAACATGCAAGTGATAATTTTTCCATAGTGTTTGTTTAGGTAGTAGATAGTAGAAAAATTCCTAAATCTGTTGTTTGATACTTTTCATAATGTAAAGTATTTCAAATATCTATTTTAGGCCCTAGTTTGTTATTTTTGTGTAGGCAGTTCTAGTTATCCAAATGCAGTAAAAATTTTATGTCAAGCTATTCTTGATATTAGTAACCCACTGTAATTTTATAAGATTTTTCTGAGCTACTAAAATATGTGTTGCTGTTCAACCTTAGGACTAATTAGGGTTTCTATTTATTCTTAATGCAAAGTTAGTTGGAAAATTATGCTTTGGTGTATCTTTGAAGCCTCTCGATTTTCAAATACTCTTGCCTGGTAGAAACTAGTGTTGGTAGTTTCCGAGTACATGTTCTTGGATGACGTAGACTACCTTGTAGAAGAGTCATAAGTTCCACATAAACCGATGACGTAATACATTCATTACACCGCATACATTCCGCATCATCATCATCTCATGTCACTTCTGCATTGCACCTATGCATGTTGCACTCATACTTCTGCATCATACAGGATCGCAGGAGGTGGTTCCGACAGTTGTTCCCGAGGACGCAGAGGAGCAGCTCGAAGTGACGGAGCCGGAGCCAGCAGAAGCCGAAGAGGAGTCCGGTGAAGAGCTTCCGGAGTGCCCTGACCATCGTCCCAGTACCTTCGAGCGAGGCAAGCCCCGGAGCATTTCTCCCCCGGTTTGCAAAGAATTATTTATTAATTTCACTTAAGCTGATGCATTAAGTTTAGGAGTTGTTTGCAAACGTTGCTGCATTATACCTTGTTCCACCTTGTTCTACCCGATCCTTGTCACCCTGGTGTCCACGGTCAATACTTGCTTAGCTTGCTTAGACCGGTAGAAGTCGGTTGATTGCCTGTCATCCGCGAGCTATAGGGGATTACCTGGTTTTATGTGAAAGAAATGTCATGTGAGAATAACTAAGTGTGGAAATGAATGTGAGACCGGGCGGAAGCTTGCAGGGTTCTGGACTGTAGTGTCTTCCGTCTGTGTCGATTAAGGACCGTCCGATGTCGGGCCTCGGGTCATGTTGAACGCATGCCTCACATTTAGCTGGCCGGATAAAGTACCTTTCGACCGCGAAGCTAGGAGATTATTCGGGCCGAGTGGATTGCCCGCAACGCACTGTACCGGAGCAGTAGTGGCAGGAAACGGGGGCGCGATGATAAGGCCAAAGAGCAGTCGGGCGGCCCCCGGGTACATGTGGTTCCTGGCAAGCTCGCGACTTTACCTGAATGGTTGACTCGGTGACCAATACCTCACTTTAGCGGGTGAGTGAGGTTTGTGTGAGGAATAAATTACCAGCTGGTCAATAATCGATTCGAATCGCCATCGTTCACTGGATAGTGAGCACTTGACTTGAGCTACTTCATCGTAGTAATATGGATGCAACACTTGGATAGTTATGAGGAAATGACACGGTAATTATTGTTAAATATCAATGGTAATCCTTGCTTGCTTACTTACATGGTTACTTCAGCATAAAGTGCAAACATAGTTGACAGGAGAATAAAGATTTAAAAGATGACATGCTTTTGTAAATGATTTGTTAAGCTAAAAATGCTTTTCTTGCAAAATGAGTCAGCTACCCCACCACAAAGCCTATCATGATCCTTGGAGTCTTTTGTTTTGGTTCTGTCGGGTAAGTCTAGCTGAGTACCTCCTCATACTCAGGGCTTTGTTCCCACTTGTTGCAGATGGACAGATGTACTATGGGTATTGTATCAACTGTCTCTACCCTGCGATGGGCGAAGCCTAGGACCATGGGCAATGGTCACTCACTATTCCTCGCCTGATGCTTTTGTGGGAGATGATCGCGAACTGGCACTTTACTTTGGAAAGTTGTGCGTGTGTGTGTGTGCTTGAACTAATGCTTCCGCTACTTTATTTGAAACTGGTTTGTAATAACTATGTTTAAACTCCGATGTATTTTGTGCCGCAAACTACTGTGTAACTTATGAAGGTAATCGCTGAACTTATTACGATCTTGGCTGTGATGTGAAATGGTTTGAAATCCGTCGAGATTTCACGGACTACCGGGTTATACGGGCTTAAGTTTGGTAAATTGTCCGTCCGTTGGATGATTTTCTTACTTAATCTCGTATAATTGGGCGGTTCTGTTACAATATCATCCCACTTCCAAGACGGAATGGGCAATGGTTGCAACATCCCTGCTGACCTCAGACGTACAGCCTTTACTCTTCGACATGTATCACATCTGGCAACATACTTCGCAATCTCAATTTTTATTTTGGTCCACCAGAATTTCTGTTTCAAATCCTGATACATCTTATTACTCCCTGGACGAATAGAAAACCTTGTACTATGTGCTTCATCAAGAATGAGCTGACGTAACTCTGGAACCTTTGGAACCACTAACCGGTTCTTAAACCACAACACATCTGCATCATCAATACTGAAATCTGTCTGTTGACCTGTTTTAACTTTTTCTTTGATGTGAGCTATTCCGGAATTATTTCTCTGAGCAGATACAATCTGATCTTTGATTGTTGATTCTACTGTGACATTAGTCAACTGACCTTGTTGAACTATTCCAATATCCAACTTTTCCAATTCGTAACACAAACTGTAATCCATTGGCTTCACAGTCATATAATTGCAATGATTCTTTCTACTGAGTGCATCAGCAACAACATTTGCTTTTCCAGGGTGATAGTGTACTTCCAAATCATAATCCTTTATCAACTCAAGCCACCTTCTTTGCCTCATATTCAATTCTGACTGAGTAAAGATATACTTTAAGCTCTTGTGATCTGTATACATGTGGCAAGTATTACCTAACAAGTAATGACGCCAGATTTTCAATGCATGAACCACAGCTGCTAGTTCCAGATCATGTGTCGGATAATGCTCTTCATGGCGCTTCAACTGTCTCGAGGCATAAGCAATGACTTTGCCTTCTTGCATCAATACACAACCAAGGCCAATGCCCGAGGCATCACAGTAAACATCAAATGACTTTTCTATATCTGGCTGTGCTAAGACTGGAGCAGTTGTCAATGACTTCTTTAGAATTCTAAAAGCTTTCTCACATTCTGGAGACCATATGAACTTAGTTTGATTCTTTAACAACTCTGTGATTGGCTTGGCTACCTTTAAAAAGTTAGGTATGAATCGACGGTAATAACCCGCCATTCCTAGAAAACTTCGGACTTCATGAACTGAGATTAGTGGCTTCCAATTCAAAATATCTTTCACCTTGCCAGGATCCACTGCTACTCCCTCGGCTGACAACACATGGCCTAAGAATTGCACTTCTCTTAACCAAAACTCACATTTACTGAACTTGGCATACAGTTGATGATCTCTCAAACGATTCAGAACAACCCTAAGATGTTCAACATGCTCTTCTTCACTTTTGGAGTACACCAGGATATCATCAATAAACACAACCACAAACTTGTCAAGCTCCGGCATGAAAACTGAGTTCATCAGATACATGAAATGTGCCGGTGCATTGGTGAGACCAAAAGACATAACTAGGTACTCATACAGTCCATATCTGGTGGTGAATGCAGTCTTTGGGATATCTTCAGGTCGAATCTTGATTTGATGGTACCCTGATCGAAGATCGATCTTTGAAAATACCTTTGGCCCCGTAAGCTGATCAAAGAGCAGATCAATGCGCGGCAACGAATATTTGTTCTTAATGGTTACTTCATTTAGCAGTCGATAGTCAACACACATCCTTAAAGTCTGATCTTTCTTTTTGACAAAAAGAGCTGGACATCCCCATGGTGAGGAACTGGGTCTGATAAAACCTTTGTCATGTAACTCTTGCAATTGATCCTTGAGTTCTGCCAATTCATTGGGTGGCATTCTGTAAGCTCTCCGGGATATTGGGGCAGTACCCGGTTTTAACTCAATTACAAACTCTACATCTCTGTCTGGTGGCAGACCTGGTAGATCATCTGGAAACACATCTGGAAATTCACAAACTACCGGTATATCACAAATCTCCTATACTGAAGTTGCACATAACCTTTCAACTATTCTCTTTGGGATAGGAAGTTGGATAAGAAGATGAGATTTATTATCTCTGTGCAGTGCATCTATAAGGGCTCCCCTTTGGTACATTCAATTCATACCCAGGATTACATCTATATCCTGTTTCTGTAATATTATCATTGAGGTAGGAAATATATGCCCACCTAACTCTATAGGTACGTCACGTACCATCTCCTTAGTACACAGTCGTCCCCCGGGCGACTGGATAAAGAAATCTTCTTGCGTTCCCATAATTGGAATGTCATGCTTAACAACAAAGGTGCGATTTATGAATGTATGCGATGCACCTGAATCAAATAATAGTACTGCTGGATGATTAGCAACAGGAAACATACCCATCATAATAGGTTCTCCCTCTGGGATTGCACTTGCTTGAGTGTAGAACACACGTCCGGTCTTCTTCTTCTCACCCCTACCCTTCTTAACATTCAGATTATTATTCTTGCTCTGAGGTTGTTGCTGTTGTGGTACGGGAGCTCTGGGATAGTTGGGATTGTACTGCCTTGGATACGGGCAGTCCTTAGAAAAGTGGCCTGGCTTTCCACAATTGTAGCAGGGAAAGTTATGGGTGGCTGGAGTCTGGTTTCGAATACCAGGGGCATTCGGCTGTTGTATAAATTGCGGGGTTGCGGCAGGACGGAAAAACGTCTGCGGCTGAGCTTGGTATTGCGGTGGACGATAAGTTTGGCGGAAATGGTTCTGAGGGTGGTAAATAAACTTTTGGCGCTTCTTAATGCCGCCAGACAGGTTAGAAAACACTGGCTTCTTTTTCTTCGACTCTTTGTGCAGTCGGGACTTCTCTTCTGACGCAATAGCCACATTGACTATCTCATGGTAAGTGGCATCATAGCAGGTGACTAATGCTTCCTAGATTCTGGTACTCAAACCTCTCATGAAACAACTTTTCTTCTTCGCATCGGTGTTCACATATTCTGCAGCATACTGGGACAGATGATTGAATTTGCCCACATACTGCAGAACTGTCTGGTTCCCTTGCTTCAGCGAGAGAAACTCCTCTAGCTTCATGGCCATGACACCATCTGGGATATAATGTGCTCTAAAGGCTTCACGAAACTCCTGCCAAGTGACACGGTGGCCAGCAGGCCGTGCGGCGACCAGATTCGCCCACCACGCCCCTGCGGCACCTCTAAGCTGCTGCGCTGCAAACATGGGCTTCTGGTGCTCCGTGCACTGTAACCGTTCAAACTTCTGCTCCATGGTACGGAGCCAGTCATCCGCCTCTAGCGGCTCATCTGCCTTTGAGAACACTGGTGGACGGGTATCGGTGAAATCCACATAAGTGGTTTCCCCTCCATTGTTACGGCCTCGACGACCCTGATTCCCATTCTGATTCTGATTCTGATTCTGAGCCAACAGGGTAGTGGCATTAACCAGTGCGGCAATAGCTTCTGCCAAGGTGGGTGGAAACGGTGGGGGATTCGGAGTATTGTCCCCTTCCTAGGAAGTTCCAGTATCATCCATCTGTTGTACACAAACCATATTTATTTACATCGCTTTATTGAATTAAAAAGTAGTTAGTATAGTACTTGTATACACACAAACTTATCTTACATTATTTTATTACAAACTTGCTCGCAAGCAAGAAACTACCCACTAAGGTTCTTAGAAAGCAAGAAAGACTACTATATTACATAGCCATCCAGGTCGACCCTTCACTCCTCATCATCATCGCTGATCACGATCACTCCATCCTCAACCTCTGGAGCACTCGCACCAGTGACATGACTTGCATCATCCCCACTTTCCATCATGGGTTCATCTTCATTCGGATCTTCTTCATTGTCCTCTCCACCAGGAACAATCACGGCACCGACATCATCTTCTACTGCCTGGGGCTGATGATTGGGATTCATCAGATCATTTAGCCTATGGACTTCCTCATGCAGAACTATGTTGTACTGCTCCAGGTGTGTCACATAAAGCTCCAACTCACGAACACGAGCCCTAGCTTCTGTCTCTTTTTCCAGAGACTCATTCTGGAACTGTTTCCAAAAACGCATATTGCGCTTCAGTCGCTCCACTTCTGATGTAAGCCTTGCAACCTCTGATTCTGAATCTGGGTTCGGATTACGGCTACTGCTTGCTCCATCAACTCTGGCGGCCAACTGATGACGCGGCACTCCTTGCGGACCCATTTTCTTGTGAGGAGTCGTCTTCACACGTGCCATCCTAAAGCAAGATAGAATTAGGACGATGAGAACAGATAGGGGGATCTGAAGGTTAGCATGAATAGGATCAAACCTTACTTAACCCAAACCACTTTAAAAGGGAAGGTAACTTAAGCAGGTTAAATAAACATGATGTATGCATCATTCTTACGATCTAACAGAAAGATTTAAGTAACACATGCAATCTTTATAACATAGGGCACTATACATGATACTTCACTACGAAGCTTTCAAATATGAGCTAAGGAAACTATAGAATAGATTAAGATAAGCAAAAGCAATTTAGACCCAAAATATCAATATTAAGTTTGTTTGACCCAAATCATTTTAAAGTTTTGCAAAGTAATACTACAATAACTCGAGTGATTATGCTCCGGTACCAGCTGTCACAGAACCTCCTAATTACGATGGCCCACAAGTACCCGTCATTGCCATAATGACCTCTGACGGTCGTACTTATGTTCACCATAACTTGAAAGGCCTGCTTTCCTCCGAACAGGATCCAATCACAGGAGTATTGCAATATTACAACAGTTTATTCAAAATATTCAACAGAGTAAAATAGCGGAAGTCTTACAATAACTTAGGGTTACAAACCAGTTTTCAAACCTCAAACTTTATGTAACATTATTACAAACCATTAGTAGAGAAGTATCGGTAGTAACTTTATTACATCACACAAGCGGGATGCCTTGCCCAAAGGCCACACAGTCTTCTCGTCGTCGCTTTCTTCAACCACGACGATCATGCAACAAGGCTCAAAGCAGACTTGCTCATGAACCGCACCTGCAACAAGGGGTTCAACAAACCCTGAGTACGAGAGTACTCAACAAGACTTACCCGACTAAGACAAAGACTCCAAGGGCATGCTAGCTTTAGGGAATCAAGGTACGGGTAATCAAAAATCAAATTTTCTTTTGCAGAAAAGCTTACTAAAGTAAGTCCTTATCTTCAACGTTTTACTTTTACCATTGATGGTTCATTAACCAATTCTAAGTGATCCTAATCTAGATTAAAGAAATTATCATCAAAACCTTTCTTATTCTTTCTTTCAATTCCAGTTCTTAACTACGATGCAGGACAGGTGATCGAGTCTCCATAACCGAGGAACAACGACGATTCGAACCGATTATACCCAGCTGGGGATCTCTAACATCACGACATATGTAGAACTGAATCTTGCATATATCAACCCTCATTTAGATCTCGCAAAACCAGAACGTGTCCATCGCCACCCGAGAGTACAGTAATCCTCGAACCCAGCCCGATTCTAGCCCCGAGGGTACACGCTACTCCCGCCATCTCTCCACTCCCAGTGCGAGGTTAGACGTTCTCGTAATGGAATCACCAACATTTTGGGCTTACCCAAGGCATGAGGCTAGCTGCAAAGTCTCGAAACACAAGCGGGCCATACAACGAACGGTCCTTAACTGACAAGGCGGAAACATTACATTGAGACTCCTTTCTCAATGTATGTTAGCAGTGGCCAAACCACCCGCCCGATCTTCTAATTCATTCTCATATTTCAATATTCATTAAGTATGCCGTCATGGCCGAATAAACATTTCATTTAAAAGCTTAACTTCTAAGCATAGCAAAGCATACTACGCATTTTCAGTAAAACAGGTATCAAGGTTGATATCGCAATAATCAAGGATGATAATGCAGCAATTGGGTTGTCACTCAACTCCTAATTACTTAATGCAGTAAACCATAATATAAATAATAAAACATTTGTAAATATCAAGGTAGGGTTTAAATGCACCGGGGCTTGCCTTGCTCTGACATGACGACTGACTCAGACTCGAGAACTCCTCCGTCTGGTCCGGAACCCACTGACGATCGCTCTTCTCCGGAGACCTGCTCGACGACTTCGGCTTCTTCGAAAGCGGAAACTACACGAGTACATAACATGCTTTAACATGATGCTCGATGATAAACATGATGCTCGATGATAAACATGATGCTTGATAATAACATGCCACGAGTTACGACTTGAGTACAACTTCCCTTCACGGTACAGTCGCAAATCGAAAACCTACTAACTAGTAGCGGCGATTTCCAGCGATACCAGCTTTTAACCAAACAAGTTACTAACGAGCTCAATCATGAAATTAAGGTGCCAGAGATCACCAAAGGGTAGTGACCTAAGGACATCACTCAATCAAAAGGCACACAACACTTAAAGTTCTCAAATTAACATTTATTTACTATTTAAATAATTAGGGCATAATTAGAAGTTGATTAAACTTTATCTAAACAAGCTCAAACTTTTTCTATGGATTAACAATGATTTATAACAGTGTCATAATAAATTGCATAATTTTTGGATAAATAAATTAATTATTAAAATTCCTAGAAGTTGCATTTAATCTTTAATGGAACCAATTAATTATACTTCCCAAAGTATTCAAATTCATGATTTAACATTTTTCCTAGATAGTTTATACATTGAGAAGCTTACACAAAAATTTTCATGAATTTTGGAACTCTACACAATTTTTAATGAAATAAACAAATAATAGCACTATTCATTTATTTGAAAAAGAAAAACAAAAACGAAATCGGGCCGTTTCTCTTTTTCTCCCGCGGTCTGGCCCAACCAGACGGCCCGCGTACACGCGCTCGCGCCCGCACGTGCGCTCGGCCCAGCCAGCGGCCCACCTCCGCCCGCGCGTGTCTGCCTCCCTCTCTTTCGCTGATGACGTGACCCCACCTGTCATCTTCTTCCTCCCGACGTCCTTCTCTCCCGCCATGAAAACGCGACGGCCGGCCGGTGATCACGGCATCGGTCGATCAACCGAGCGGCTCTACAGCATCTACGTGACCTAGCGAGCTCAAATTGCTAACTCGCAGCTCTAATCGAGCTCCGGTGATACCTCACCGACGACGGTGGCGGACCGTGACCGACGGTACGCAGCACGCCGGCGCAAACAACGCAGTAGCGACCAAATTGAGAGTACGGGGAGTATCAGTGGCTCACCGCGGTTGCAGTGAAGCTCTCGGTGGCGACGGGGAGCGGCTGGAGTGGCCTGGCCACGGGAAGGCGAGGTTGGCGGTCGGTCGCCGGAGGCGAGCACGGGAACAGGCGGTGCGGGAGCTCGGATGCGAAAACGGTGAACGCAAGCGGTCCACAAGATGCGCGAGGCCGAGGCGGAGCTAGTGGTGCGGTTGGCGTGGCCGGAGATGGCTTGGTGGCGGCAGCGGCGAGCGGCGGAGCTGCGGTGGCGGCAGTGGCGAAAATGGTAAACGTCACTCTGAACTCATGTATTTATAGAAGGAGGTCGCGACTACAGAGCTGGACTGCTGCGTCGTCGCGCTGGCGATCCTGGCGCGCCTGGAAGCTGGCCGAAGCCGTCCGGCGTCTCGCCGGCGCCCATACCGCGCGGTGGTCGGCGGTGATACGTCGGTGTACTGTAGCTATCCCCCCCAACTTTTGAAATTCAAACTGATTTTTCAAATTACTCTCAATTTTGTATAGCAACTTGAAAAACTTCCAATGTATGAAATCTTTAGAATTTCAAGCTCTACAAGTTTTGTATTGAACACTTTTTCAAATTCTCACTGGATTTTGAAATTTGATTTTGAATTCAAAAAGGGACACATTTTGCAGATTTGGTAATTTAGAAATTACTTTTGATTTTATATAGAAACTTCAAAATCTCCAAACATCAAAGTTGTATATCTTGACCAGACCTACAACTTTGCTGTTCAAAACTTTTTCAAATTCAGCCTCCATTTTGAAATCTTAGTTTGGGGACAAAAATGAGTTAAAACTGAAATTTGTTTATTTTCAAAATTGCTCCACATTTTACACTAAAACTTTGAAAACTCAAAACACCAAAGTTGTAGCCCTTGAAAAGTTCTACAAACTTTGTTTTGAACTTTTTCCCAAATTTTGCTTAGATTTTGAATTATTTCAAAAGGGGTAAAACAGGGTTTTGAAATTTAGGGTTTTCGGAGGAATTTTCAATTGGAATTTGTTGCTACTTTGATTTGTGATTACTTAGTGATCAAAACCTCACCCAAGGGCATCATTTGGACCAACATGACATGGTTGACCAAATGCCACTCTTGGTTGACCAATTAGCTTTTGAAATTCTTTTACATTTCTCCCCAGATTTGAATTCGAATTCGAATCGGAAAACTCGTGACAAGTTTTGGGACTCCAATCCAAACTCAAATTTGGAGCTTCATTTTAGATGTTTTACTTGAGCTCATACCCTACACTTGACACTAGTGTGCAACACAGTCGCGCACCTCACATTACGCAGGGCATGGACTAAGTATTTGCGGTGGCATTCGAAATTAGGGTTTTCGGATTCGGAGCACACCACTGAGAAACACATTCAACCTAGATAAGTAAACTTGTTTTAGTTGATACATAACAAAGTTAACCTAACAGGGATGCTTTGCAATGCATTAAGATGACATGGCAGATTAATTAGCACTATAACACCCGGGGTGTTACACGAGGCGTCCCATTGAGGGTACCTCGTACGAGTCAGAGTCGGAGCGCGGTCGAGGCGTCCCGTTGAGCCGGCCTCGTGCGAGTCGGAACGCAGTCGAGGTGCATCGTCCGCTGTTTTTTTGGCTTTGCTGTGTTCTTGGATAGTGTTTCGTTCTTTTTTATCGTTGATTGTGGGTACCCCTATACTGTAGGTACCGACACTTGGCTTCAGCCTTTGCTCTCCATATGGGCGTGAGTTGCTGAAGGTCCCTTGGAATTGGATTTGGTAGGCGCTTTTTGTTGTATATTCCCCATCTGTTGTCCATCGCCAAACTATACTATCCTCCCTGCTTTCATCTAGTTGCACCTGCCATACAGTATTCCAAAGCAACACATACTCATGTAGTTCAGTCGGCGAAAGCACCGGGCTGATATGCTCTATCCACTTATTATCCTGCAAGGCTTTCTGCACCGTGATATTTTTACTTTTAGCTTTTTTGTAGAGCGTCGGGGCCATATTTTTGAGTGTTTGTCCATGTGCCCAGGAAGACGACCAGAACCTGGCGAATTTCCCATCTCCGATCGTTACTAAGGTGGATGCTGGAAAAAGTTCTCGATCATGGCTCCCGCATATATTGAGTTCCCCTCCAATCCTTTCCAACTGACCCAGCTCCCGCAATTCAAATCCAGCACTCTCTTTCCTAACATGGAATCTTCTCAGTCTTGTAATAGTTTCATTTTTCCAACCTCAGGAACATTGGTGTGGAATTCAACATTGGAAAGGAAATGACACAAATTCACAAGGCGGCTAATGCCTTTAGGCAAATCACAACTGCTTCTCTAGTCTTTAAGGTCCAAGAATTTCAAGTGATAAAACCTGGACATTGAACTAGGCAAACAAACTTTTGAGTAATGAGGTGATTTCAGTTTTAGGTACCGAAGGTGGATAAGCTTTGAAAAGTTGTGTGGTAAAGAATCTATAGAGTTCATGAATATAAACAGAGCACGTAGACCCTTTATTTCCTTAAATGTATCTTTCAAAATATTGACCAAGCTTGCCCTTCTGTATTTTCCAAAGATCATCAAACTCCGCAAATTTCCAATGTCTATCCTTCTCAATTTATCCATTTCTCCACCAAAATTTTCAATGTATCCATTTTGCATCAAGATGGATAGGTGGCAAATAGATGATGGGATGTCCTCTGCTCTAAAACTAGAACAACTGATGTGGGCACATTCTTTTGAAGAAACCATCTGTGCAAGCTCATGCAGCAAATCATGTATTACATAATAATTACTATCTCCTTACATCATAAAACCATAGTCAAATAGTTCATCCAAATACTTCGATCCAATGCCCTCAATTTTATCATTCTGACCACCATAATCTGTGATGCCAATCGAAATAAAAAAACGACCGATCTCTAAGCTTTGAAATTTATAATCCTCAGGGTAGAGGGCACAATATGAGAAACATTTCTTTAGATGGAAGGGAAGGTAGTCATAGCTAATTTTCAGCGCTAGCATAATATCATCTACATGGGTTTGGTTTAGCCACTCCTTGTTTTCAAGAATCTGCACCCAATGTGAATGACAGGGTTTCTTACTCAATAACCGACCAACTGTTTTGGCTGCGAGTGGGGAGCACTTCAACTTACTTGCTATCTGTTTTCCAATGTCAATCAAATCTTCTTTAAATGGTGGTCTTCTTGGATTTCACCAAATGCACATACTTGAAAGAATATCCAAAACTCATCAAGGTCCAAACCATGTAGGTCAATTGGATCAATTGCTTTTGTAACCATATCAGCTATTTTTGGGAACCGAGTAGTGACAAGAAGCATATTGCCAGTGGTCTCTCCCTTTTTGAATGGAGCTAACAGTTTTTCCCACTCATGATTGCTGTTGCATTCCCATATGTCATCCAACACAATTAGAAATCTTTTGGATTTAATCCTCTCCTCAATGGATTTTTGGAGCAGGTCTAAGTTGGCTGTTTCATTTACGATTTTATTTCCTTCATTATCAGTTGCAAGTAGGCAGCTGAAAGGTCCTTGTTTGGTTTTGGTAATTGAGTGACAACTTAGGTGGACTAATATGTGGTTATGTGAGATACACAGGAGATTAGTCCACAGGTAATGGTGTCATGTAGGAGCTCATTGCATATGAGACATGACATGGAGTCATGTGACCAAGGTGGCAAAAGATCAAGATGAGGCTTGGCTCGACGGACCGGTTGCAAGTGTGAAGGGCAAGTCGGAGGCTTTGGAGCAATGGACCGTGAGGCGGTGAAGCTTGAGCAAGACTTGGCGCCGATGGACCGACGCAACGGTGAAGAGCAAGTGAGGTCAAGATCGATGGACCAAGGTCACATGATGATATGAAGTGGATCATATCATTTGTGATATGGTTGGTGCATGTGTTGCATCAATGTTGGAGGAGATGGAGTGGAATGCGCAAGGCAAAGGTATAACCTAGGGCATTTCCATTTCACCGGTCATAGGTGTGTAGAGAAGATGATGACCGGGTTTAGGATAGATGGCCGTACTATTAAGAGGGGCAAACTTGTTTGCATATCGGTCATCTAGTGCCACTTGAGCGATCTAACTTTGCATACGTGTTAGGATCGAGTGGCGAGGCAAGTTGAGTGCCTAATTCCTTCGAAGAAAATGTTTGTGAAAATGCTAACACACGTGCACAAGGTGGTGTTCACTTGTTGGTGTTGGCACATTTGCGAAGGCGGTGGAGTTTGAGCGGTAGAGAGGGTTTGGGTTTCTCTCTCCCTCCCGCCGAGCTTGCGAGGCGGGATTCGGCGCTTTTTTGAAAAAGTGAAATGCCTATTTTCTATTGCGCCGGAAGTCGGAAAAGAAACGGAGGCGAACGCGGTCACGGAAGGCACCGGACGCTGCACCGGACGCGGTCAGTTTCGACCAGCGCGTCCGGTCAGTACAGCGTCAGGGTCTGGCGCGCGAGCTAGGGTTTGACACCGGCGCGTCCGGTGACCCACGGGACCGGCGTGTCCGGTCTGGCGAACAGCGAGTCACGAAGTCTTCGGACGCGGTGCGCGTCCGGTCCCTCACCATCGGACGCGTCCGGTGGTCCAAGGAGCTTACTGGACTCGCACCGGACGCGGGTACTGTGGCGTCCGGTGGTTGCGAGGAGCGCGTCCGGTCTTGTCTTCGCGGGCGCGGGTGCTGTGCGCACCGGAGCGTCCGGTGGTTCGCAGCAGCGCGTCCGGTCGCTCGCTTGACCGTTGGCGCGCAGTGACCGTTGGAGGTTCTAACGGACGAATTTGAATTCGCTGGGGCACCGGACGCGGTTGAGCGCGTCCGGTCTGTTACGACCGGCGCGTCCGGTGGTCGCGAAAAACGCCCAGTGAAGGGGTAACGGCTCTATTTGACTGTGGGGTTATAAATAGACCTTGTGGCCGGCCTTGGCCGGGAGCTGAGCACACTTTGGCCTTGGTGGCTTATGTGGTAGTGCTTAGGAGCCCTCTAACTCACTCATGCTTGATAGTGTTCATCGGATCGAGTGAGAGAGCGATTCTAGTGCGTTGCTTTGAGAGATAGCATCGAGTGGCACTAGGTGATCGTGTTGCAAGCCGGTGGTGCTTGTTACTCTTGGAGGTTGCCACCTCCTAGACGGCTTGGTGGCTTGTGGCTCCGTCGAAGCTCGCAAGAAGATTGTGCGAGGCTCCGGAGAAGCTTTGTGAGGGGGATTGTGCTCACCCTGTGGGGATCGCGAAGAGCAACTCTAGTTGAGCGTGTCATTGAGCTACCACACTTTATGGTGGGTTCTTGCGGTGCCTTTTGAGAGGCTCGGTGTGTGACCGATTAGCCGCCGAACCACGAAGTGTTGGTCGACACAACGGGGACGTAGCTTGGTGGCGACCAAGTGAACCTCGGGAGAAAATCACCGTGTCAATATTGTCTACTCTTCTCGGTGGTTTGCCTTCGTGCAACACAAGCTTGTATTTACTTTCATATATATACTTGTGCTTGTGTAGTTGCTCTCTTAACTAGTTTGCTTGTGTAGCTTGCTAGTTGTCTTCTTGCTTGTGTAGCTAGAAGCTTCCCCTTGCGTGACTAATTTGGTTTGTGTAACCTTGTTAGTCACATTGCTTAGTTTGTGTAGCTAAGTAGTTTGCGCTCTCTAATTTGGCTTGTGTAGCCTTGTTATTGAGCATTGCTAGTGAGCTTAGGCTTTGTGCGCTTTGCTTACTAGAATTGTGTAGGAGCTCCCTCTTGCTTGCAAAGTACTAGTGCATAGGTTTGTGTGACCTTGCTCTAGAATTAAATAGGAGAGCTCTTGCTAAGGAAAGCACCTTAGTTGCTTAATTAGGATCTTTGTGAGGTGCTTGTGAACTTAGATAGAGGGGTGTAGTCTTGGCTAGACCGATAAGTTTAATTCCGCATTTGTTTCGGTTAGCCAACGCGTTTAAGTTTTAGAAAGGACTATTCACCCCCCCTCTAGTCCGCCATCTCGACCCTACAAGTGGTATCGGAGCCGGGTCTCTCATTTGTGGTCTTCACCGACCCGAGAGGATGGCGGATTATGGGCTAGATGTTGAGTGTCCACACATTTTTGATGGCACACACTTTGCACGGTGGAGAAATTGGATGACATGCAATTTTAAGTTTATTTCTCCTCAATTGTGGTGGATCGTAGATGTGGGCTTTTCCTTTGCAATTGATAAAAAGAATGCAACTCAAGCGCAAAGTAAATGCCTACATCTCGATAGCCAAGCTACTAATGTTTTTTATCGATCTATGGATAGTAGCATACTTTATGAGATCATAGACTTTGAGTCCGCCCATGAGATTTGGGTGTTTCTAAATGAGAAATATGGGGTGATCTCCAATGATGATGAGCCCAAGGAGAAGGCGCATGAGGATGTTGAGCATGACCACAACAAGGTGGTTGTGGAGGATTGCTCCACCTCACGGTCAAGTGATGACAAAAATGATCATATCACAAGATCACTTGACAAGAATGATGACAATGCCACAAGTGATGCAAGCAATGATTCTACTTCATGCACACTTGATGGTGAAGATGATGGCTATGAGAGTGATGCCTCAACAAGCTCATCAATATCATCACATGGTAACACTAAGGTATCTATTAGTGGTTTTGTTGTTGATTGTGATGGTCCAAATTTTGAGCTTCTATATAAACTCTCAAAGGCCCTAAGAAATGAGATGGCAAAAACAAGTAAATTGAAAAATGAAAACTCATTTCTAAAAACCACATGTGAACAACAAAAGCATCTACTTTATGTTACTACTTGTTCACATGAGGAGCTAAAATTGGCTCATGAGGAACTTAGTGTTGCTCATGATAACTTGGCACAAGAACATGCTTTACTCACTAATAAACTTTCTAATGAAAAACTCAAAACTAGTGAGAGCTCATCTTTTGGGTCAAATGATCAATCACATATTACTAACCCTTGTGATGTAGGCAAGAAGCATGTATCCACCTCTTGTGATGATTTATTAGATATGCCATGTTCTTCGCAATTAAATGTTTGTTCTACTTCTATGTCTTGTGAAACTAACCTTTTGAAGGAGAACAATGAGCTCAAAAGTGAAGTGAAGAATTTGAGCAACAAGTTAGAGAGGTGCTACAACTCAAAAGTCACCTTTGAGCACATAATGAAAACTCAAAGAAACCTTGGTGATAAAAGTGGCCTTGGCTTCAAAAAAAATTGACAAGGGGCGAAAGAAAGCAAGAAAAGAGAATGAAGAGACTACTCCAAAAGAAGCTCTCGCATTCCATGTGCTATCGATGCCATGAAGCGGGACATCTTGCTAATGGTTGCCCAAACATTGAGAAGCTCAAGAAGATGAAAGAAGAAGAGAGGCTAAAGTATGTCAAGTGCTTCAAGTGCCGCACTTGGGGTCACCTCACCTCAATGTGCCCAACCAAGCAATTGGTGAAGCAACAAGTAAAGCCTCAACCAAAGCCACTAGTTGAGCAAGAGAAGACACTCCAAGAACAAATCAAGATCAACCATGGAGATGATGGTGACTTGATAAAGAAGAAAAAGAAAACAAGAAGGGGTGGTAAAGCAAGGCATCCAATGCAAATTCAAGATGCCAAGATGATGAGCAAGAATCAAAATGAGAAAAGAAATTTGACTCACATCAAGTGCTTCAAATGTGAAGATATGGGACACTTTGTCTCGGGGTGTCCTACCAAGCTTGAGAAGAAGGCTCAAGCAACTCATAAGAGGCAAGGCATTGAGAAGCAATACATGAGCAAGGAAGAAAAGGCTCACTCTAAAAGAAGTTGCTACTTATGCCGGGAAAGGGGACACATGGCTCATTCATGTCCCCTAGGTAATGATTCTAAGCCTATTTCAATTGATGATAATATTGTGCTTAGAAAGGATGGCAATATTACCTCTATGATTGCAATTGCAAAACATCCCGCTATTCATACTAAGGCAATGCCTAAGTATGTTGCACCTAACTTGAGAGGACCCAAACTTGTTTGGGCACCATCAAAGAGTGGATGATTGTTTGTAGGTACTATCGGCATTGGAGGCTTGATTCAATTGGTTTCATTTTGTTCATCATATATTGAGTCAAGTTATGAAGCTCAATGCATATCCAATCCCAATGCCAAGTCAAAATAAGTGAAGTCCAAGTGCTACAACATACAAGTGCAATGTCAAAGATTGTGGTGACTTATTGGATATACTTGATGGCTTGCAAATATTCAAGTTGAAAGCTTGCTATTGGATGATCATGAACTAACCAAGGTATATCTCTTGTTGATCATTTCATTTGGGTGCATATAAGTTGATTGAATTGGATATATATGCAATGTTGCTTGCTATGAGATGATTGAATGGATTCAATGCCTAGCAATCAAATTTGGATTGATTTGTGTTGGATAAATTCATGAGATGACATTTAGTAAGTGGATTGAATGGATATATGTCTTGTGAGAGTGTTCAAACAAGTTAATCTCAAAATTGATTCACATTTGATGAAGATTAGCTCATGTATTGAAATCTGTCCATTATTGAAAATCTGAGCTAGCTGAGATCAAGTCTGAGTTTGAGTGACCAAATCATATTAGATTGGCTTGAAATTTGGTATACATGCTCTAGACTTATGGTATAAGATGCTGTACAAATTTCATAAGAATTGGACAAGAGATGCTTCTGTTTTGGAGTATATCTTGTAAGCTATAGTGCAGCAGTTTTCAGCATGTAGCAGTGGTGGAAGAATTGAAATCTGGTAGCAATCTAAAAGTCAAATGAAGCTCAAATTTTTACAGTTGCTAGATGACTTCGTGAATCACATCTCCACCAAATTTCATGGCATTCGGATCTGTACATTGGGAGATATGAATTATTCTTTGAAGGGTACAGAATCTGCCAGAAAAGTGACAATTATTGGATTGATTTAGAGTCACTTTAAGTGAAAGGTCCTCAAGTTGGAAACATATTTATAAGAGTTTGAGGTACCTAAGTTTGGTTTTGAATTGATCTAGAAGCATGACAAGAAATGAGTACAAAGGCATTGATTGTGGAATGTACTTAGTGTACAAATTTGGTACTCAAGTTTGAAAATGAAGATCAAACTCAAGATAAAGATGAGGTTCAAGTTCTAGTAATGATTGGAGATCATTTGGAAAGAAAAGGACTTAAAGAATAATTCAAGGTTACTCATCAAGTTAAGTCCATAGATCAATCAATCAAAGGCAATTCAAGTAAGTGTCAAGGATGGTTCTTTGGAGAGAGGTCACTTCTCCCTGCTGAGGGGGCTTGCCGCCCATGGGTGGGTAAACCGAGCACCGGCTTGGAAGGCTAACATGGAAGTGATGAATTCAAGGGACATTTGAGATGCTTAATTGAAGCAATCAACAGGATTGATCAAGAAAAGCAAGCAACACCCAAAAGAGAGCTAGTCATGTATTTCAAGTGGTATTCTAAGTAATTCTCTCATGCAAGCATTGATCAAAAAGATGGAGCAAGCCAACCACAACTCAAGAGATAGTGCACTTGATCATAAGTGTTTTTCATTTCATATGGGTAAAGAATGGATTTATCTACGATGATTGGTCTTCACCAAGCTTATAAATTGGACTTCACATTGCTATTGGAGTAATGAATTGGAATCTATGTGTCTATCCTCTACTCCAAAATAGCAAAGGTATCATTGTAATGTGCATGATCATTTCATCCCTTACTAGTATGCGATTAGTGCATATAGTACATGCTTACTAGGATCATGCATAACAAATGAAATGTTTAAATTCATAGCCTACCACTATTGCTTAAGTTGTTTAAATGATCTAGTGGTATGAGTATGAATTTGTTCATGAGCTAGTAAACCCAAGTACTTGATCTAGTTTGGATTGCTAACAAGTGACAAGTACAACATTGGCAAGATAACCCTTAGCATGAGGTGTGAAGAAGTTTGTCATTGGTTCAAACCGGACTTGGTATCTTAGGCAAATCAACATAGTTCAAGTCATACTAGAAGCTCATGACAATGATATGGGTACAAGCACAAGGCAACAATAAAAATGGATATCTAGGGTGTTTCAAAAAGTATCTAGACTCAAAGTATTTCTTCAATTGGTATTTACTAGTGGTGTCTAGATCATAATCTACAAGTGATATCCTACATGTGGTACTCATGAAGATAGCAAATGTTCAAGAAGTGAATATTATTGTCAAATCCTTCAAAGTGGATACATACTAGAAAGCTCTTTCAAATGGTATCACATTCCTACTCATGATATCTTCACATGGTATCATTCATGCAAGACGATGGGTTCACAAGTGATCCTCAACTATAAGTGATCAAATCAAGAAATGCTACCCTCATCCTCAAGTGGTATCTCAAGTGAATGACACATGCTATGACATAGGGGGAGGAGCCCCACCTAAATGGTATCAAGGTCAAAAGATCCTAAGTGGTATCTCAAGAGCAACATACTAGTAATGTCATTCCAACATATGTGGTGATGTCCATCAAAAATGCAATATTCAAGTCTCAACCATCAACCCCAATGCTAGCCTTTGTATCAATTGAGAAGAACACCTTTATGGAAATTGATGACAAAGGGGGAGAAGTTGGAACAAAGATATGTCAATACACCAAGAGAGAGGTTTGGGAAGAGTTTGAACAAAGATATATTATGAGAAGATGAGTTTGGACATGAAGATGGACAAAGAGGGAGCAACATTGTAGAAATAAGAAGGATCAAAATTCTTGGACAAAAGAAGCACACAAGTAGGGGGAGCAAGCTCATGAACATTGATTGGTTGCATTTGACTTATGCATATTCATGTGCTTGCTAGCATTGCATAAGTTTTACTTTTAATATGCATGCTTGTGTGGTGTATGCTAGTTATAGAATTTGATTGATGCTTTGATAACTAGCATGCATAGGATGTTAGCTAGACTTGTGATTATCATGCAAAAACTAGAACCTTGCTTATAATGTTTATCTCACGGGGTTTTTAGTGTCTTTGATGTCTAGCTACTCATGATGCTAAGGATGATGGCAAACTTGTGATTTTCAAATGGTATCAAGCTATCAAATGGTATCGAACTACAAAGGTTTATTCTATACACCTTAGCATCACTTAGTAGTGCTAATCCTCCCACAAATTTCATATTTAGGCATATGTGCAAGCTTGAAACCAAACCATTTGAGCACATATGTAGGGGGAGTTATCACTACCAAGTCGGGTTTTATGGTGCTTATCCAAATCTTGACATAGAGCTTAAATGTTGGATAAGTAGCATAAAATCCAAAACAAGTTAGCAATTTACACTTTGTGTGAAGTGCTAGCTTGAAAAAGCTTAATTTCCATATCTTTGTAGAGTTGTCATCAATTACCAAAAAGGGGGAGATTGAAAGGTCCTTGTTTGGTTTTGGTAATTGAGTGACAACTTAGGTGGACTAATATGTGGTTATGTGAGATACACAGGAGATTAGTCCACAGGTAATGGTGTCATGTAGGAGCTCATTGCATATGAGACATGACATGGAGTCATGTGACCAAGGTGGCAAAAGATCAAGATGAGGCTTGGCTCGACGGACCGGTTGCAAGTGTGAAGGGCAAGTCGGAGGCTTTGGAGCAATGGACCGTGAGGCGGTGAAGCTTGAGCAAGACTTGGCGCCGATGGACCGACGCAACGGTGAAGAGCAAGTGAGGTCAAGATCGATGGACCAAGGTCACATGATGATATGAAGTGGATCATATCATTTGTGATATGGTTGGTGCATGTGTTGCATCAATGTTGGAGGAGATGGAGTGGAATGCGCAAGGCAAAGGTATAACCTAGGGCATTTCCATTTCACCGGTCATAGGTGTGTAGAGAAGATGATGACCGGGTTTAGGATAGATGGCCGTACTATTAAGAGGGGCAAACTTGTTTGCATATCGGTCATCTAGTGCCACTTGAGCGATCTAACTTTGCATACGTGTTAGGATCGAGTGGCGAGGCAAGTTGAGTGCCTAATTCCTTCGAAGAAAATGTTTGTGAAAATGCTAACACACGTGCACAAGGTGGTGTTCACTTGTTGGTGTTGGCACATTTGCGAAGGCGGTGGAGTTTGAGCGGTAGAGAGGGTTTGGGTTTCTCTCTCCCTCCCGCCGAGCTTGCGAGGCGGGATTCGGCGCTTTTTTGAAAAAGTGAAATGCCTATTTTCTATTGCGCCGGAAGTCGGAAAAGAAACGGAGGCGAACGCGGTCACGGAAGGCACCGGACGCTGCACCGGACGCGGTCAGTTTCGACCAGCGCGTCCGGTCAGTACAGCGTCAGGGTCTGGCGCGCGAGCTAGGGTTTGACACCGGCGCGTCCGGTGACCCACGGGACCGGCGTGTCCGGTCTGGCGAACAGCGAGTCACGAAGTCTTCGGACGCGGTGCGCGTCCGGTCCCTCACCATCGGACGCGTCCGGTGGTCCAGGGAGCTTACTGGACTCGCACCGGACGCGGGTACTGTGGCGTCCGGTGGTTGCGAGGAGCGCGTCCGGTCTTGTCTTCGCGGGCGCGGGTGCTGTGCGCACCGGAGCGTCCGGTGGTTCGCAGCAGCGCGTCCGGTCGCTCGCTTGACCGTTGGCGCGCAGTGACCGTTGGAGGTTCTAACGGACGAATTTGAATTCGCTGGGGCACCGGACGCGGTTGAGCGCGTCCGGTCTGTTACGACCGGCGCGTCCGGTGGTCGCGAAAAACGCCCAGTGAAGGGGTAACGGCTCTATTTGACTGTGGGGTTATAAATAGACCTTGTGGCCGGCCTTGGCCGGGAGCTGAGCACACTTTGGCCTTGGTGGCTTATGTGGTAGTGCTTAGGAGCCCTCTAACTCACTCATGCTTGATAGTGTTCATCGGATCGAGTGAGAGAGCGATTCTAGTGCGTTGCTTTGAGAGATAGCATCGAGTGGCACTAGGTGATCGTGTTGCAAGCCGGTGGTGCTTGTTACTCTTGGAGGTTGCCACCTCCTAGACGGCTTGGTGGCTTGTGGCTCCGTCGAAGCTCGCAAGAAGATTGTGCGAGGCTCCGGAGAAGCTTTGTGAGGGGGATTGTGCTCACCCTGTGGGGATCGCGAAGAGCAACTCTAGTTGAGCGTGTCATTGAGCTACCACACTTTATGGTGGGTTCTTGCGGTGCCTTTTGAGAGGCTCGGTGTGTGACCGATTAGCCGCCGAACCACGAAGTGTTGGTCGACACAACGGGGACGTAGCTTGGTGGCGACCAAGTGAACCTCGGGAGAAAATCACCGTGTCAATATTGTCTACTCTTCTCGGTGGTTTGCCTTCGTGCAACACAAGCTTGTATTTACTTTCATATATATACTTGTGCTTGTGTAGTTGCTCTCTTAACTAGTTTGCTTGTGTAGCTTGCTAGTTGTCTTCTTGCTTGTGTAGCTAGAAGCTTCCCCTTGCGTGACTAATTTGGTTTGTGTAACCTTGTTAGTCACATTGCTTAGTTTGTGTAGCTAAGTAGTTTGCGCTCTCTAATTTGGCTTGTGTAGCCTTGTTATTGAGCATTGCTAGTGAGCTTAGGCTTTGTGCGCTTTGCTTACTAGAATTGTGTAGGAGCTCCCTCTTGCTTGCAAAGTACTAGTGCATAGGTTTGTGTGACCTTGCTCTAGAATTAAATAGGAGAGCTCTTGCTAAGGAAAGCACCTTAGTTGCTTAATTAGGATCTTTGTGAGGTGCTTGTGAACTTAGATAGAGGGTGTAGTCTTGGCTAGACCGATAAGTTTAATTCCGCATTTGTTTCGGTTAGCCAACGCGTTTAAGTTTTAGAAAGGACTATTCACCCCCCCTCTAGTCCGCCATCTCGACCCTACAGCAGCTCAGGATCTCTTTGCTGAGCTTAAACACATCGAAGTTAGTTGATACACATATCCAGACCTTAACTGTGAAGTGTTTTTCAAGCCTTGTGTCATTGTATAGGTGCTGGGTGAAAGTTGTCTTTCCAATACCCCTAGGACCAACTATAGGAAGAACAGACAAGATTTCACCATTTTGTGCTGCATTGATCATTTGATTCATAGTTTTTCCAAAAATGGCATCCCTCCCAAACAACTTTTCTTGTGTAATTTCTGAGCTAGTGTCTGGCTATTTAGCGGAGGTAGGCATGCTTAGCTGAAGACTACTGCTTGGGTTTATCTTCAGCAAGTCAGAGATAAGAGAACATTTGGTGTGCATTTCCTCTAACAGCTGCTTGATTTTGTTGAACATGGCCACTCGGTCGAATGGCAGCTTGTCATCACATTGGCCACCGTCAGTACCGATATCAGACTTGGCCTTGCTTGTGCTCTGTGTGTCATTGGAAACAGCTCCAGCAGCAACAGCAGCATCATCTTGTGAACGGCAACAAGAGAAGCAGGAGAGCCATTTCCCGGCGGCGTTGCGAGCAGCATGGCGAGCATGTAGAGCTTGAGCGCCGAGGCCATCGCCAAGCTCCGGGGTGCCCTCCCTGATGCCATCGAGCTCGTCTTGGATCATGAAGTAGTGGAGCTCGTCCAGAGCATCCTCTGCCTCATCTGCCTTCTTGCAGAGGCCATCCAGCAGGCCCTCGAGGCCAGGGTTGTCACCGACGTCCCACCCCTGGGCCACTGCAGCAGCCCGAGCGTGTGATTCATCTCATCCATGATCTTGTCACAGTTGAGGCCGAGCTCACGACTGGCCACGTACCCGGCCACCAGGTCATCGGCAGCTTGCTGAGCACCTTGCCAAGGAGCCAATTCGCCGCTCCGACAGCCGCCTCCATCTCCGTCTCCGTCGCCGATCGGTGGTGCCTGCCGTGGGTTACCGGCCAGGCCGAGACTTTGGGTGGTGCGAAAGCATTGTGGCTACAATTATTAAGTCCTTTCATGTGGCGTAGATTGGTGAAATTGGTACCATCAAGCTAACAAGTTGGCTCCTGAACAAGTCGTTAGGTGGGTGGTCTATTCCATGTATACATGTTCATCATGACGGTGACGGTGAAAAACAAGAGAAGTATCAAGCAAATGGTGTCTAACACCACTCCAAAACAGCGGAACCGGGTTGCCAACTGAAGGACCGGAAATGGTGCCTAGAGAGGGTTGCCAACTGAAGGACCAGAAATAGCGCTCAGAGGGGGGTGAATGAGAGCCTCAAATTTCTTTCGAAATATTTGGCCGCTGTTCCAAATTCAAACTCTAAGAAGCAAACACAAACACTGTGATGACCACGACCCTAGAGAAGGGTGGATGTTCTCTCGGAACACAGCGGATCACCGCAAAGCAAGCGGATCAAAGATAGAGAGCGCACCGAACCAAAAGACAAAAAAATTGAGACACTTCACTTCTATAGAAAAGAAGCAAGGTCTCAAATCTCAGATATCTAAGCCAACCGGTGACAAGAGCACCTAGATAAGGTCTATAGAACGGTAGAAGTCCAACGCAACAGATGAAACGTAAAACGGAGCTCAAACGCACAAACCACGGAAGAAACGGCTGTTGAACTAAGTGCTGTTAGCAATACAGGACCTGATACCGGACACGTCTGGTATGCATATCGGACACGTCCGGTATGTTGAACAGCACAAAACGACTTTGGGAGAAAAATTGAAAACCCTAGCAAATGGTATCCAAAAATCATGAAATTTTAATCATAGCCTCTAAACACCATAGGGAAGGTCTCCACCAAATTTGAGCTCGAAATTCGAAAGTTGAAAATACCGGACACGTCCAGTATCAATACCGAACACGTCTGGTATTTACGAGCTGCTCTCGAGAAAAATCGATTTCAAGCCCAAAACTCGATCAAAACACCTTAGAATGACTTGAAACTTTGCAGAGAGGATCAATACCAAGTCGGTAGGCTACTCCTAAAAGATCATCGCCTAAGATCAAGCAAATCACTGGAAAATCTAAAGGGGAAGGAAAAACACCAGTTTTCAAACCCTAGACCATGATTCGACCCGATCTGTGATCTCGTGAGGAATTGATTGAATTCTTTTGGTGGAAAGACTCAACTCACGTCATAGATCAACCCAACACAAAAGAAATGATTCAAATCGGTCTCAAAACGAAGAATCAAGCCTTCAAAGAGAGGGAGCAAAGACGAACTCGTGAAGAACAAGATGAACATAAGGCACAATCTTCACAAAATGAATCCCGGAGGACATGAGGTGGTTAGGTCCACCATTCCTGCAGCAATCTTTTGAGTTCGTACACAATTCTCTCAAATTGGGGACCTCCCTCTCACAAGCACCTGAGGGGAGGGGAAAACCTAGCAAGGATGAAAGAAAATGCAAATGGAGGAGGTGAGGAAGATGGGGGCTCCCTCATCCTATTTAACATTGCTATTACACAATCACCGATTTGCCCCTAGATACAATTGAGTCAAACCACTTAGCTCAAGGAGTTATGGTCCAACCTGGTGTCATCTTCATTCGACGGCCACCACGTCTTCTCACTGGTAGCTTCGCCTCGATGTGACTCCCTGATGCCGCCACGTGTCGTCCGTTCCTCCTCAGAACCTCCGCCCGGGTTTTGAGGCCCAAACCCGTAAACCTGCCACCGATGGTTTTGAGGCCCAAACCACCAAACCCGCTCGCAAGTAGCGTACTCCATACACGTCCCCCGCCGCTCGACACGTGTCACCGCCGTTCTCGACCGGCCGGCACGCCAAGTTCTCTGAGCCTCGCTCGACCCGCATGTCCGCCGTCTTGACTCGGTCAACACCGTCACTCCTATCTCTTCTTGCACTTGTCGATGTCCCAAGTGTCAGCCACCGCGGCTAGTCACCCAGCCTCTAGGTCCCTTGGACCAATCCTCACGTCCGTCCTTCACCGCTTCCGGTCCGTCGGCACGGCACGTCCTCCTTGACCTTCACCTCGCCGTCGACCACCGCCTCCGAGCTCCACACCTGTACAACACAAGCCAAGAGACATGTCACACACATAGCTTTCGCTATGGCAGGGTTAGTCACCACTCAACTTACTTCGTGGATCACATTGACAATCACTCATCACAAAACGAACACACAAGAGTACTTGTCAACCTTGTGTTAGGACCAACGTTTTAGAAAGGACATCCTGCCTTGATAAGTTTTCTTATAAACCTAAAGAAGACTCTGATCTTATTAGCTAATTGAAACTAGAGTTCAATTTGGAAAAAAATGAATTGAAAAATATCTAGCAGGTCTGGGTGCTACAAAAATAAAACTTCATTCAGGCGTTATATGTTCTGTGTACCCTACTGTTTTCCTTTTCCAGATGTACCAGTATCCAGCTTTATTACTTTTACAATCGCCCTACCTGACTCACCCATGCTCCTCCAACTAGCCGGTTGCACTTTGTGCCATTGTTGTCTGCTTTGTTCACTCTCCTGTAATATGAGGTTGTTATATACTCACCAGTAAGTGTGTTTTTTTACTTTTCATTATCATTCTCATACACGTACGGAATACTCATTAGTGCAATGATTGTGGAAGTTTAGGTGAGTCGTTAAAAAATGCTGTTATATGTATAGTCACTTATGGGCCCAATTATTGTCAGGAGCTTAACACGAAATGAGTTGCCTGTACCTTGATAACTACAGACTAATCATAGTATCAATCATTTCACAATTTTCTTGAAAATTTGCCCTCATGTCGCGTCGCAGCAAAGAGATTTTTGAAGTGAAAGGAAATCCTGCAAGGGAATAAAGGTCTTGTCCCACACTCGTTAAGCTCAAAAGAAACAACCTCTCTTGGACAGAAGAGCGAGTGTCTGCTGACGTGGAGACTAAATTGAATTAAGAGCGGATTTAGGGCATTTGAGGTATTTAAGTAGCTACTGGAACTTTGGAGAAAAAAAAATGACCCAGTGATCAGTTCACCAGTCAAAACCCATTCTGTACCTGCACAATTGATCAGTGATCAGATGTTACTGTACAAGTTTAGAGATTTGTTGAGGCAACTTGGTGTTTGCACGTGGTCATACATCTACAGTCTACATAGTACATACAGATACTGGCACTGGCCAACCAAGTTAGAATCTGAGGAGGAATGCTTTGGCCAACATGACAGTTGCAGACGAAAGCTCGTTCGTATTGTTACAGGACCTGCACGCATTATTGCGATCATGGACGAGACCTGAGCGGCCTTCTTGATCGGTCATTTATATGATGTTGTGTCTGATGAAGCCATCGTCGTGTCCATTTCTTGGGCCGATAGCATTTTGCTTCTCCGGTCTTGTAGCTTCAGACCGGCGGGCCCAATTCTCTTGTTCGTTGACCGAGCGAGATAGTAAGGTTGTTGTGGGGCTTCAAACTGCTACCGTGGCCCAAGAAAATCATGGATCGGCGTCTGTTCTCCTCGCCCACGCCGACTGCTAGCTTCAAAGACAAAAAGGCATGCTCTTCAGTTGTAGAACAGAGCCTCCAGCTTCAGCGACTGTCCACTGCTAGTGCCACACCGCCGGCTGTCCATTACTCTGCTAACTTCATCTTGTTATCTCCTTCCACAAAAGAGCTGAGCGCTCCAATGATAACCAGTCATACAAGAGCATCATAATGCCATGACAGTTCGGCTATTCTGTGAAGTACATACCTATATACAAATCCGAAACTGAAATGTGGAATCACTTGTTTGAGAACCGCATCATCTTTCAACCGTCAAAGTACTAGCAGGTGCCTGCCAAAAGGATTCATGTAATTAGTTCACAGTTTGCAATACATAATTTGTCACTTTTAATCTCTTTCGTTCACGAGGGAGTCAAAGCTTGGCAAACCATGTCATGTCAAGGCCAGACCTGCTGCAGCTCTTGGTTGAGTTGTTGTCAGGTGTCGAGTGTCGACTACCATCCTTGATGCAGAGTAGGATGCAATTCCAAGCTTTGGAAATAGACCAGTTGGTTATTAGAGAATTGTATTGCATAATAAGCATAAAAATAGACTATACATACAAAAGGGCATAAATCCAGATAATCCAAGTGGTCGCTTCAGATGGGAATGAAA